>CATIWQ010232127.1:0-23981 GCA_949673415.1 Euphorbia schlechtendalii
ATTGTAAAGGGTTTACTCTTCACCAGAAGAAGAGTTGATAGTGGATTAAATCTTGGACTGAAGTTTCCAAGGACTGGATTAGGCAGAGGCTGAACCAGGATAAAATCTCTGTTTGCAAATTTTCTTACCTTGCTCTTTTATACTTGTGATATTTTATTCTGCATCAAAACACATAAATACATAAAGGGGTCCTGAGTAAAACGTTTTACTCAGAAGCATCTTCAGAAGTGGTGATTAAACTACCTCCTGAAGTAAAATAGTGTATTCGAAAAAGAGTCATTCACCCCCCCTCTGACCTATTTACACCCTACTAGGTCCTACAATGCGATATCAATTTAAAATTTCTTTTATACCAAACCTCACAAGTGATTGATTATTTTTTCCATTTTTCAATAAAATATTTTAGGATTTTTTATTTGATTAAAAAACGATCTAATACTCGATGATTTTAATTTTTAGAAACTGAATTGAATTAATTTCGCTGTAAATAATTGTCATGCGAAATTAGATTGAACTTATTTCAATTGTTTATTAGTTCTTGTAGCTCTCAGCTGATTGATATAGAACTAGTTTCGAGTTGTTATTTTTTACAAAAAAAATATGTGAAATTTTATATTCTAGAGAAACTAATTCTTGGTTGAACGAAGAAACCACCATTTCAAAGTAGTCAAAATTTTCTTTAGAGGATGACATGCAGTTTGGGTGGTAAATGCACATCTTCCTAAATAAAAAGAATTATAGTTTGAATATTTTTAGGACAATTTCATATTCTTAAAAGAAAAATTACAAAAATAAATAAAAACATAACTTCTAATTAAATAAACTAGGAGGCTTATTAAAATTTTCAGCTTTAAACCCTTACTCGGTTATTCCCTCAAATTGTTGAATCAAATGTCGACATAGAATACATTATATTGTGTAGAAATTCAAATTATAAATCATTATTCCAAATTCTTTGGTCACTCTAGGCATAGTTGGAGCTCAGTAAAAGACCAAAGTGGGTTAGGCTACTGATTTAGAAATAAACGGCCCAATTTTTAAACTCCTGTTCTTTGGATCAAAACTTGCGAAAAATGTAGTGGGCTGATCCATGTCTTTGATTCATTTTTGGATCATGTATGGATTCTAAAAGAAAATCTTAGCTTCACGTCAAAGAGCTTCATCCAATATCATCCGTTAATCCGTATCCAATATAAAAGAAATATTAATTGGTAAATGGTCAAAAAAATAAAATAATATAAAGACTGAGGCACAAGTTGAAGTGATAAGCAGTAAACTGAAGATGCAGGCGTCCAGTAGTACTAACAGCAAGTACATAGCAATGACATATGAAGAGTGAGGTAATGAAGTCTAGTAAATTTTGTGTTATATTTTCCACATTTTCCTTTCTTATACTATTTTGTTTTTTATTTTCTATTTCGCACTTTTTTTTCCTCTTCTTTCTCTATTTCATTTCCCCATTTTACTTGTTTCTGCTAAACATTTTTTCAACTGCTTTTCTTGTTCTTTGTATTTTCTACTTCATTTCGTTAGTACATTTTCTTACTCACGTGATACATTATTTATAAATTTAAGGTATAGGGATATACAATAAGAAACTAACTAATTGGTATAAGAAAAAATTAGTGTAATTACTATTATGCAGTGTAGTAATACATTTATTATGTTCTTAGGCCCCGTTCTTTTCAATTTCTGAAAGGCAAAAGTTGAACTGGATTAAATTTAACTGAATTAATTGAACTGAATTTATTTCAGTGTAAATTTATAATTACATATAGCTGAACTTAACTGAACTGAATATAACTGAACCTAACTTAGTTGAATTGTAGTTCAAGAGAACAGGGTCTTAATTGCTTATTTAAAATTATGGAATGGGTAACAAATTTTGATATCAATTTCGAATCAAATGCAGAGAATCCAAATAACAAAATTTATTGTGTTCGTTTGGATTACAAAATACAACAGATTTCAGCATAATATTAGCGCTGTAAAAGGAGAAGCAAATCAAAATGATGGGATGGTTTTGCAGATGTCTTTATAAGTCTTTTCAATCACATATGAATCTGGTTATATCTTAGTATTTTTGTAGTGTTTCAGTGAGATATCCAATTGTTTTTTCATTGCCTCAATTTCCTGATTTCTTGTATTTTACACTTCTAGAGATTTCACGTTTTTGGAAAGTGATCGGAACTTATGCATGCCATTCACACTTTTTGCAGTTGGGAAATTAACTTTATACATTGATCAATTCATGTTTTGTTTGATTCTTTATTGATGCTCACTTCTACTGCTTAGAGTTAACTGTTTTGTTGGTAAATTATTGTTTATTAAAACAAGACTCCTCACATCACTTTTTTTTAAAAAAGTTTGCATCATCTAGGCTTATATTGAATAGAAAGAAAAACTTCCAATTTATTCCGGATGTGACTTGAATTTGAAATCTCTATATTTCACAATTTCCATTTAAATCACTAGACTATCACTTAATAATTAATAATATATTTAAGTTCATGTACATTATTTTCTATGTGAGAACACTAGGTATCCACTAACCTAAATATCAACATGTAATTGAATACAAGTACAAAATTGTTGCAGTTGAGATTTGTCAATATTAACTTTTGGCACAGAGAGGTAAATTTAAAGAAGAAAAAAGAATAGGATCATAGACTTCTTTTAAAATCTGAGTTTTTTTGGTACGCTATTCAATGCATCTTTCCTACACTTCACTTTCATAAACAATGCCAAAGTTTCTCTAATCCCATTGAGTACTTTTATTTTAACCCCGTTATAATAGACCGTATACAACTCATCCATCTGAGGGCATTATCAAAACTATGCGTGAGTGCGAAATGTTTTATGCATTTGTTTGTTGTGACTTTTGCTCTCTTGGCACATATATAATTTGACTACACATAGCCTTTTTGGCTGCCCCTTTCAACTCTTCTACCAAAACCCAAAATCCCTAATTTTGGTCTTAGAAACATGCAAAGCCAATCCACCACCATATCATCAAGTGATCAAAGTGTGTGCATAGAAGGTGATGATGAGCAAGATATTGTTGAAGATGATTCTATCTTTCTTTCTCTTGGACCCCCTGCCCGGCCTTCCCATCAACAACATATCCCCAAACTATACCCCAACTATACCTCGTATCACAGCCCTCCAACCACACTTGACCCAAACCCTACTGACCAAAATGGTGTTACAATTGCTCTCCATATAGCTCCTCCACCTCCCACCACCACCACCACCACCACTAACCCTAAAAACAACCACATTGATCTTAATTCTTGTTGTGTTGATGGCCAGTACTGGATCCCTTCTCCCTCTCAAATCTTAGTCGGTCCGACTCAGTTCTCTTGCTCGGTCTGCCACAAAACATTCAATAGATACAACAACATGCAGGCATATTTCTTATTGTTAGAGCAGCTTGTTCTTCGACAAATATAAAATACATTAATTCTTATTTAAAGTGATAATCTTATGTTTTGACTATTGTTTAGATGCATATGTGGGGGCATGGATCGCACTACCGAAAAGGGCCGGAATCGCTGAGAGGAACAAAGGCAGCAACATCTTCAATGCTAAGGTTGCCTTGTTATTGCTGCGAAGAAGGGTGCAAGAACAACATCGAGCATCCGAAATCCAAGCCATTGAAAGACTTCAGGACTTTGCAAACACATTATAAGCGAAAACACGGAGCGAAGCCCTTTGGATGCAGAAAATGTGGCAAGGCTTTCGCGGTTAAAGGCGATTGGAGGACACATGAGAAAAATTGCGGTAAGCTGTGGTTTTGTATTTGTGGATCTGATTTTAAGCACAAGAGATCTCTTAAGGATCATGTCCGGGCTTTCGGAGATGGCCATGCTCCACATTCACTTGAAATATGCCAAGTTCAGGAAGAAGAACAAGATTGTGATAATATTGATTATTACAGTATTTAATTAATGTGATTAAAGTGACATGATGCAGTAATGTCAATTATAACGAGGATATGTCTATATTTAGAAAGTGTGATTAAGAAATGGGGAGTGGATTACGACAAAAAGTATGGTATTGTGAAAGTAAAGGTTGTCTGAATTTAATGTTGGAAGTGCTAGTTCTCATTATCTTGTTTTTGGAATCATTTTTCTATTCCAGCCTTTTCTTTAGCTTTTGGAATCTTAATACCAAATTAGGTATTGTTACTATATATTAATAATGATGTGACACATATTAGCTAGACATGTATGGAACTTTAGCTATATATGATGATCATTTTGAACTTTATTGCATTAGTTGAATATGACTATTTATATCTATAATGGTTATTACCACTGAGAATAATATTGGACCTTGCATATAAACAAATTCTTTTACGAAAAATGGTTTGATGATATGGTGTTATGGTTTCTTTTAGACTTGTCATGGAACATTAGAACAAAAAATCTAAGCTTATAAGTAGCTCATATATTATTCATGATAATCACTGCATGTGAATGATTACATACTTGAAGCATATAGAATACAAGTCCACTTTAACCTATGTTTTAATTCAACAAATGGAGCTGTCAAAATTGGAAACCTCAACTTCTAGGCACTCTGGGATCATGTATGAAACCGTTAAATTCGAAAGATTAAACTCGTAAATAAGACTCAATCGTTACTCATATATTATTTCTTACAAAACTCATGATCAAGGGATAGAATCTTGACATGTTGATTTGTTGATTAAAATTCCACAAATAATAGCGTATACAATGTGTTATATCTGCTTTTTAAGTTATATGCAACTGTGATTGCAAAATGGTTTAGGTGAATTGATATAAAAGTTACAATTACAACTAAGCCTTTAATTGTAACTTTGGAATAATCGATAACAATATCACAATTGCTGTTTCTTTAATGTAATAGAATGGAAGACAATGCATATTAATAAAAATAATTCGAATAAATAATGAGATTCTTAAAGAGCAATAAATTATATAAGGAGAAAAGTAAAGATGGTGAAGTAAATTGAGTGTGGAGTGAAGAGAATATATTAGATCCCACTTTAATATTTAATAACATTCGAGTACTGTGAAATGGAAATCAGTCTAAATCACCATTATAGGGAACACAAATGCTCTCAATCAAAAAGACAAATCACCCAAAAAAAGAGATGCAGAAAAAAAATTCACAGTTAGTACTGTTCACATCCAAGAATTGAAATTGCAATATATATATATATATATATATATATATATATATGAGGTTAAACTAGCAGTATACTAACAGTTAAAGGCAGGCTCTTTGTTTTTATGAATCAGAAATTGTTGTCCTTTTGGGACCCCAAATGTGACTACAAATTCGGAATTCACCTAAACTAGCTTCCTTTTCTTTTTTTTCAGTATCTATTAAAAATGGAAACGAATTAAACTAACTTGGGAAAAAAGTTCAAAGAAATAAAGGCCGAGAAAGAAATATACCATAGCTCTTTAAAAAATAAGGAATGTATAAATCTTCCCTCTAAATTAAAGAGAATTTTATATCCACTCCCAACAATTCAATCCAATTTTCAAGAACTCATTCATAGTTGTATTTTATTTTCAAAAAATAAAATAGAAAATACCAGTGATATTATTGTAGTTAATAATTATGAATATCGTCGTCAGCTTTTTCTTAATTAGTTTGTCTCTATGTTCAGCATTGTTTTTTTTTATCTTTATTCAATTTCTTCATGCTTCAGTTATCTAATTTCGTCTTTTTATGCCATGCATGTCCCACTTTTCTTTTTACTCCTATCAACTGCTTCAATTTTAAAATTATACAGTTATTTGTAAGATGTTTATAGTTATGGTTGATAATTATTTATTGTTGTTAAAGGCAGAATCGAAGTAGTTTCACACCGTCACAAACACATAATGTTGAGATTGCCGCCGTAACCGGTCCTGAGATGGTGTAACAAGTGCTACCATTTAGGATTCTTAAACCGGAAAATATTTTTTCCTTACATTTTAGTTATTATCATAAAAAAATGAAAGTAAAAGAAATTAATTAATGTAGACCAATTAGTAAAACAATAAAATTATGATATGAAAAATCATGAATCCCATTCCTATCCTTTACAAAAAGAACATATTTTTTTCTATTTTTTTCATTAAATGACCCTTTCTATACTATATAATAGTATACTTAGCACCCCAAATTATTAGGGCCTGACCTGATTGCCGCATCACTATCAAACTCCACATTAGTATGATATTGTTTGCTTTAAACCAAGCCCTTATAGGTTTGTTTTTAGGATTCTTCCCGAAAAACCTCATACTAATGGAGTTTTGATAGACAATTATCCATTGCTTGCAATTCTCCAAATTTTCCAAAGCAGGACTTGATTTACATTCCAACAATCCTCCCCTCAAATCAAGGATCACACAACCCGTGGCATTTCCCTTCAACGAAAATCCATCTAATCTATTAACCATCTTGCACTGTCACTATCATGTTGCAGAATACGCCCCTCGATTTCACGACGAGGCATCAACTGCAGATTTCCAATTCGCAAGAGCAAATTGGCCCCGTCATGATTCAGAGAATCTCTTTCCAAATGTAATTCGAACCTTGATTCGAATTTCTTTCCACCAAACTTCACATTAATATGATATTCCACTTTGAACCAAGCCCTTACAGATTTGTTTTTGGACTCTTTCCCAGAAAGATGTTTATCACAATTGCAGTTATTCACATATATTTCAATGAAGCAACTTGAGTTTCACTATTAAATTTTCAAGGACAGGTATCTGCAATGGCGTGCCTCTCTATAAATCCTTCTTCATCAAATGTATTTCGTAAGCGACTTTTAATAAATGACTTGATATAATTGGTCATATGTGCAATGTAATCACATTTTTACAAAATTATAAAAATAGAATCACTTCCTAGTGCCAAATTAGCCGTAACAAATTTTATCATTATACATCCAACTACTTGTTTTGAGATATATGAGGCATCCTTTCAGACCTTGGGCCACCCTCTACGAACCAAAATTTTTGCATTTGCTAAGATTCTACTCAAAAGTTCTAGCTTTCATTTATAGTCAGTCTTAATTGGTTAGTATAGCTCATTCTAAATTCTTTATTAGCATGTTTGGGGTCTAAAGGAAGATATAAATGGCATGAGAGATAGTTAGTACTACTCCTACATAAATATGAAACCCATTTGTATAAATGAAATGTAGAGCCCTAGAAAAGGAGCAAGTTGTTAAAAAGGGAATAGTTATAGTATAGTATCGAAACTAATAAAAGGCAAAGATATATAAAAGTACCAAAATTACACTAACAAACTATTACTGCTTTACAAACTGCAGGTTGTTAATGTCTCCTATTTATGCATTCAAACCTGTGACCCTTTTTTCTTTTGTTTTTATCTAGTTATCTTCTAGCTCTAATAGCCAACTTTTTATTATCCTTCACTTTTAACTTAAATACATATATGTATAATGAACTTATGCCTTCTTCCCATCCTCAGCTAAATTCAATATATTAAACAAAAGTGCAGAGAATTCATGGGTCTCAAAAGTGTTAACTGAGTAAGCATATGAGTGAGTCGAGCACATTTAGTACAATTTTTGTTAGATGTGTTAAATGCAAATATATCACTTATATATCACTATTCAATCTTATTTATTTTTACGTGAAATCACCGTCATTTCCAACAAAAACTATGTATAATGATAGAAAAACTTCCACACTCTAATGAACATAGATTGTTATAAATTGTATGAAATTTATATTGAAAAGTATTAAAAATGACGTATAAGTAATGTGCATTTGATCATATTACAAATTTATGATTTTTATGTTATATGAGCTTAACTTCACACATGAAACTAGTCATGCGTCATGCTAAGTGGATTTCGAGATAAGTTTTACAGGCCCAATTAAAAAATATGAGATCATTTACAATCCTAGACTTAATGAGATTGCTGCCATTCCAAATGCTAGTCAATGCTTTGCTAATTAATAAGCTGACAAATGATATCAGTTTGAAACTTGACAATTTTAAACAAGTGTTTTTTTTATATATTTATACGCCTATACTTAATTTGAGTAGCAGATTTCAGTATGTGTACGAACATTGAAGATAAAACATGAGCAAATATTTATGGTCTGACGATGAATTAATTTTATTTTTCACTCTCCTTAATGATCTCTCCCTATATTTCTCGATTTTGCTTTCTGAAATTCAGAATATGGCTCATTAAAAATAGATAGTTTTGAATTGTCTGAGTTATGAAAGTGAAGCCATAAAAGAGGAGGTTTAGTTGCAATTACTTACAATTACGATGCTGCCAAATAAGACTTGCCACACTCACAAAAATTCCAGCTAAGCCCTGCCATACTTTTGTTTATTTTTTTATCTTTCGCTTTCCGTCTGAATATGTGATAATTGATAAACAATTCAAATCAGGATATATGCCTTTGCAGCCACCGAGAAAATACCAAAAAAAAAAAATTAGTGTAATTTAGCATCCACGGTGGAGAAATTTCGATTCTGGTCAGTGGCATTCAGCCAAAACGCCAAAGGGAAATTACATATTTAAGGGTATAGTTGTCCATATGCATACAGTACAAAGTAGTAATAAGCGGCACTTAACAAAAGTTTTACTAATTTCTTCCTCTATTATATTGAAATGGTTAAAATTTAATGTGTTTTAATTAAATAAATTAAATTTAAATCTCAATAATTAATTTCAATTTTTCGTTTAATCTTAATAAATAGGAAGGTTCAATTTATACAGCCAAAATTTAAACAATGGTCTGGCCCAAGATAGGAAATGCAGACTGGTATTGGGCTCCGGTTTGGGCCCATATTGTTGCACTGACGGTCTTGCCCATCTACTTAGCCTTCTTAATAAATTACATAAATAACTTTTTTATCAAAAAAATTGCAAATAAACCACAAGCCCTTGCTTAGTTTCATATTAACGTTGCCAACAGTTTCAAAACAATGAATTCATGATAGTATCAGTTCAAATCAATTTATATTGTAATAATTGTACATATTTTCTTAATCAATAATTTTATATTCACACTAGTTGTTTGACACCCGTTAACACTATACAATCCCCACCATCCATCTTGTTTTCATCTTATGGTAGAGATTGTAAAGTGTATATAGGTGTCAAACAACCTGGTGTCAATATAGAATTGCCGAAATCATATTTGGCTAATTTGACCTGATCACGGTTAACATCCAACCCAACACCCAGAAGAAAGTGAAAGCAATTTGTTAAAAAGCTAGTATTAAAGTTTGAATTGTGAAATATTTCATGCCCTCTGCTTCATTTGCAATGGTTTTGGCAAATTTATCCATTTCAGGGCTTGTAATAATACCAAATATCATTTATGGCTTTTATTTTTATCCAAATTTAATATATTGTTGTTTCATAAAGAAAACACAATTGTAAGTGTTGTGTCTCGAAATAATATATGGACTGTCCGTAAAAAATTTGAATACAATCTTGCTTTTCTTCATTATTTTTCCTTCAAATTTATTTAGAATATTATAATCCCTTCGGTATCGAAAGATTGTTATTTTACGTAACATTTTCCATTTTCCCTTTTTTTGTCATTTTAAAATATGAATATAAAATCTAACACTTTTTTTCTAACTTATTAAATATAAATGAAATTATATAGTACTAGTAATTAAAAAAAAGAGAATTTTATAATAAAGTAAAATGGTTAAGTTAATCATTTTAATAGTATAATAAATGATTTATTGATTTTGATGAAAATTTTAGGATAACAATCTTTCATCACTGGAGGGAGTATTAATTTAGTCCTTACATTTATCAAAAATATCATTTTAGCCATTGAATTTGGATAAACCGAACAACAAGACCTGTAAGGGAAGAACCATACAATGTGCAATACATTGAAAGAATCAATCCAATTCTATGGCTTACTATACGGAGAAAAATCATTGACAAATCCTTTTAAAGATTTATAGTACTAGTATCAAAATTTAAGATATAGAAATAGTCAAATATGGCATAAATGGTTCTTGTAATTAGAGACAATATTCTATTACGAAGCAAGCATGTGTACAGCCAGCCATATATAATGAGTTGAAATTTCTCAACTTCTTAAATACAATGGACCCGTGAGGTATGTACATGAGGCCTTTTTCAATTGTTAGTATTATTAATAATGATATTTTCTAGCTAATTAAATTTTCTGCAATTGGCTCCTCAATAAGTCAACTTTATGACAAAGAAACAGAAATGTTGGTTTCAAATTCAATTGCCCATATTTATATTGGTTGATTGGTTTGCTATATACTTTAAATGGGAACTTGGCAGGAAAATGCATGAATATAATATGTCTATAAAAAATTTAATGATAAGCAGGATCCATTTAAGTAATAGACTTTGGAATCAAATCTTTCATGCCTTGAATTCATATAGAAAATGTCAATGATCTCTTGTGATTTGGAAGTTAAATTGTTTTAATTATAAATTTACTAAAAACAAAATAAATATTATTTGTTCAGAAAATTCCAGTTTGACTAATGAAATATGAACTGTTTGACATTCATGTAAACATTCAACTAGCAATGTCTTTAGTTATTTTATATAAACTATCTAGTTGCATAATTTTAATTGAAAATCCACGTACTATATTGGGTCGTTGTTTGACTGGAGTTGAGTCCTGGAAAATGATAAGATTTGGATATGAAATAACCAAGAAATACACAGATTCTAATCTGAATTACATTTTATAAATATAAAATAATATAATATAATAACAATAATAGTAAGGCATGTGTTGTGGTGGTTGAGACGACATACATGAATAATAAATTCTACTTGGTGAAGAGATTATTATTGCATCTTAACCCAAATTAAAAAATATGAACAATGTTACTTCAAATTTGAAAAGATAAAATTTATATCTGCAAAAACTTTTTTAAAAAATAATTTTGTTGTTTTTAATTTCTTTTAATTCCTAATATTCTAAAAATAATTTTGTAATTTTAATATAATTTTATTTATAAAAAATTATATTATTTTATTTTTAAAAAATTAATACTTTTATATTAATGATTTTAAAATTTGAAATGCAAGAATTGGAGAAAAACATTCTAACAACATTAAATTATAAAGTAATATAGAATTTGAAGTGAAAATAGAGGTGTAAGGTTGGAATGTCATGCTTTTTTACTTTTTATTTTATTATTATTGTCATTATAGAATATAGAAAATGCTTTCAAGAAAAAAATTTCTTAACTAAATAATATATTTTACAATAACTTATTTTGAGATAACAATTCAATAAATATTTATAAATGAATTGAAAGATTAAATCACCATGTTTTCGGAACATCCGTAATTGATGATTAGTTTGGAAGTGAACATAATTTAAAGGTGTTATTCACAGTTTGGACTAATAAAAAATTTTAAATCTTGAGATCAATCGTCATGCTTCGGAACACCCGTAAATTGATTATTAATCTAGATGTGGATATAGTTTAAAGAAGTCGTCCATAGTTAAGACTAATTAAGGATCACCACGTGATAATAAAAAACTAAATTTATACATGAAAAAACATCCAAAAAGAAAAAAGAAAATTCATGATATCCCTTGGTGATTATCAAAATTTATCTATAACAAATAAACAACCAAATAAATAAGCATGCATCCACTTAATTAGTATGGAAAAAATATTTGTTTTTGATTGCCAACTTGATATATTAAGTAAGAGGTGATTAATTATCTTTTAATAACCACTTTTTTGTTATATTAAAAGCGTGCTTGACATTATTTTATGTCACATAGAACTATTATCTGCAAATTTTTTTCTAAGTTGTTATGACGGATGTGAGAGAGATAATAAATAATAAAGAAAAACGACACCCAGATTTAATGTGGTTCATCAACTGTATGTTGGCTACGTCAACCTAACAGAAAAGAGGAGAGTTTTTTTTACTGATTTAGGAGAGAGATTACAGATTTACAGAGGTGTTGTCTAGGTGACTACAATATATATATTTTGAATGCCATACAAATGAACCTATTTATAGGAAAGATGGCAGCCAACTTGGCTGCCTAAACAAGTGGGAAGTGAGTTGTTGACAGCCCAAACCGCTGCTGTCATACAACTGCCCACCTTACCAACTGCCACCAACTTGCCCATTTGTCAAAACCACCTTCCAGCTACTTTCAGCCACTCTCCAGCCAGGTGGAGCTATTGTTGACTAGTTGAAGTGGGTTGGAATTCAAGACATCCTAATATAAGTATATATTTTTTTGGTAAGTAAGGGAAAACAATCTCAATTATTTTTTTTCTCATTTAGTTTCCCTTTTCTTAAAACAGATGAAAGATAGGGATGTAGCATGGATTAAGGTAAGGCTAAAAAATAGAGTATGAATCATTGAATTATAATGTAATAGAAGATGCAATGTACTTTCGTATTTAGACAATTGACAGGTGAAGATCATCCTTTAATAATATGAGACACACCCCTTTTACTATACTTCCATACCTACCATATTATGTGATATGATCCTATCAGATCCCATCAGTCATATTTTATCCATATACTTGCATTTTTGGAAAGCTACACTAAATTGTATCACATAATGCCACAAACATTAATTGTTATAATATACCATCTATTCAAAAAATAATTTACAAAAAACAATTTTTACTAGCTTCAAACTATATGAATAACGTTGTAAAAGTACGAGATAGAGATTGCATAAACTGAAATTGGATGTGAATTTGGACCAACACTCGCTATTCAAGTCAGTAAAAGAATTTTCCAACTTACTTTTCATTTACATAAAATAAGTTCAGTTAGTAACACCATTTTATAAGTTGAAAATAAGATATCTAGCATTTAATTATCTTGCTTTTGCTCTAAAAGTACATATGTGTCATCTAATTTCAGCTTTCTTGAGATTTTTTCATTTCATTTTTGTTATGATAGTAATTTACAATTACAAATTTTTTTTTAACTTTAACAACTTGCATCTAACACCACCTGCCTGGCTGACTACCTTTCCACCTTTTCTTACCATTCACAAAATTCCAAAAAAGGAAAGAAAATTACAAAATGTTACAATGTCGAAAATAGCCTTTGTTTCTTAATACTACAATTTAATGAAAACATTTGGATTTCCATATCCATATCCCTTGTCCTTTTCCCGTTGATATTTCCAATTGCTGGTATTTCAAAAATGTTGACCCCAAATAGTCTGACCATATTAACCGGTTCACATACAACCGGGTTACCGTGATTATTATTATTCGACCCGGTTCTGGCTTTCCAGTCAATATACAGCTGCTTATCCGGCCCCGTTGATTTTTGAAAATTAACAATGTCGCCAGCTTTCAAGTTCTTCTCCTTCACAAATCGGCTCCAACCTTTCGTCAAAACGTAGCTCTGGCTACTATTCCAGTACGAATACCGGAATCGCCACACTTTTCCGGTAACATCTTCGAAATTGAGCAAAATTCCTTTTGTGGAATTCGTCCCGCTCTGTAAAGGAAAGTGTTTCTCGGCGTGCTGTTTGGGAATAACCAAACGGTTAAGTTTCCCGACGTCGCTCGGCGTCACCGCCTTCTCAAAAAGCTGTTCACGCGCTTTCAGGATCCGATCGGAGGAGTTAACGCCGCCATTACAACCGCCGTGATTCTGATTCTGCTTTCCCTGGCCGCCGATACTGAAATTCCGTTTGCTCTGCTCCAATTCGTCGCTGTAAGTGTGTTTTCTAAGCATATCAACGATTTCCGATTTCGAATGAGAGTTCAAAAACGCCGATTCGATCTCATCTTCCTCAGATTCAGAAACTGAGGGCTTGAAATTAGTAATGGCGTCACGGCCGCGGAATCTCTGAGCGGCAATATCATAAGCTTTTGCAGCTTCGTCTTCTTCATTGAAAGTTCCCAGCCAAACGCGCTGGTGCTTCTCGTAAATCTGAGCGCCCCACCGGCCATTAGGCTGAGGAACAACGCCTTTGTATTTAGAGGACGGAAGTTTCCGAGATTCGGCCTCGACTCCGGATTCGGAATCGAGAATGACACTAGTGCCGCTGCCAACGCGGCAAAGAGGGGATCCCGGCGATTTAGTTGCCGCCGGAGGAAAGGCGGAGACGGCGGTGGGAGAAATGGAGTCAGTAGTAGAGCTGTCGTCTACACTGCTGCTTCCGTCCATTTGAATTGATTAATTAGAATTGTTGAAGGCAAAGGAAAATGAGAGAAAATTGAAGTGAGAATATTGTTAGAAGAAACGTGTATATATACACAACTTATATAGAGGGATAGAACGGAATAGGAAAGGGAGGGGAAGTTGATTAAAATATTAATACGGTGTACGGCATTTGATATACGGCGGATGCTCGTTTTTTTATTTTTATTTCTTTTGTCATTTTTGGTAATGTTTTTTTTTTCTTGAAACATGAATAGCATTGAGGATAAATAGATTAATATCCTCTTAATCTGGTAATAAAAATTGAATGTCATTTGAATTTTTAAACATTTCAATCAATTATTTTATTTTGGTAAAAATATATCAACTTATCCCCTCCATATCATATGTCAATTTTTTGTTGGATTTATTTTACAACATTTTTTTCAAAATCACACTTTATTTTGAAGTTGTTTCACTAATCAGGTATATCTCAATTACTACACTTTCAAAGTAAAAATGAGAAGTCATGAGTTCAAAACTCAACCTTTTCAAAAATCCATATTCCTCAAAGAAAAATAAAAACTTAGACTTGTTTCAAGGATAAATTTTTTTAAAAAGTTTAAATAACGGGTGTAATAATGAACAACAGCGTAACCAATCGGACCTGAATAGGTCCCGGGAAGTATGCGAGAGGTGTGGGAGAGTGTATGTGAGGTGGGACCCGATGGAGAGAACAAGTTGATGGGGGTTCACATGAAAGTGGACCTTGTCTTAGTTATAAGTTCATCCCCCCTGAATTTTGCTGCTTACTATATGCTCATTTTATTTTTTTTATTATATTTAAGTTACTATCTTATCTGAATGGTGTAGTATATGTAATATATCATAAAAATCTGTTGTTTTATTTGATGGAAGTTTTCGACTAACGTCCCGTGGTTAAGATTAAAGGTGTTATTTTAAAAGATCGAGTCACACATGTAATGGTTAAAATCTTTTTATTTTTATTTAATTTATTACAAGTGAAATTACGTGTAAAAAATTGATGGAAACTTTTCATCATTGTTTAAAGATTTTTTTAAACATGATCTCTTGATACTATAAATTTTAAATATTTAATTACGACCATTTCAAGTATTTTCCAATCATCAACAACCATGTTATCAACTGAAATTCAATTAAATCAAACCGTTAAATTTAGATGGAAAAATCATATGAATAGGCAAGGGTAAGAGTATCCCAATAGGATGGGCAGTGGGGTCAAAATTTTAATAAGATAGACATGAAAGAACAACAATATTCAATATCCAACTATTTGAAAATTCCCATAATACGGGTAATGGTACCCTATACGGTTTTCATTAAGTCCTCAATATATCTATATAAGAAATTTAAATTGGATTAAAAGTCTATAGTTTTGATCATCTGGGGCGGTGGGTGATGGTCCCACTCCAGTGGTTGCAAAAATGAATTCATAAACATTATAATAATTATCTTTTCTATTTGGACTTGAAAAAATGGGTTAAAAGAGAAGTTAAACTAATTAAAAATATAAAAAGCTAACAAAACTCCAAATGATAGGTTACGGGAAATTTTTTTGGAAATAAAATATGCGTTGTTTAGTTTGCTATAGAGTGATCACGTATAAAATTATTTATTTTTTTAAAAGAGAAAGATGTTGGTTCACCAAATCATTCAAGTCTATGGAAAGCAGCAAAGGGCGCATTATGCGTCCCCCGTGAATTAGGTATGGTTGTGTTAAGATAAGTACTGAAATGCTTCGCGCTACATTGTATTATTTTGCGTCGTTCGTATATTTCGTAATACTCATCTAAATTATCTTCATAAAATTTTTAAGCTCTCAACTTTTTAAAAAAAAAAATAATTTTTATTTATTTTTCTGGCATTGAAGCATCATAGTTAAATGAAGATGTCATAAAATCAATACCGTAAAATGTTTTTATTAAAAAATGAAAATATTAGAAAACAAATTGATTATGTACAAGCAAGAAAAATTTCATCTTAGCGTTGGAGAAAGTGGAAGGGATTTCCATCTGTGCCATGCTCGGAAATCCCGTCCACTTTCGACATTACATTTTTCAAGTTTTGATGAAAAGTATCATAGTATTTTCAATCGGACGGTACAAATTAAACTGGGTGGCGTTTAATAATACCTAATTAGTGAAAAAAGAGCCATTTAATACCCATTCCATACCCATACCCCATCGTAGCAGTTGCCCATGTTTTTGTCTAATACCATTGGATCACCATCCTATGGCTTCCGGATTGCTTTCTCACCATATCATATCTATAATTTTCTGTGTATTTAATTTGTGGGCAGAAGAATCTAGTTCTAACTTATATTATTCAAAAATTATTTTAACTTGAATTGGATTGGTGAAAATGGGATATGTATCATCATTTTTCAGTCGGTGAAATGGTACGGATGAGTCCTTGGTCCTTGAAGGCCCCCACATCCCCAATACCAAATTACTTTCACTAAGGTTGTATTCTTTTCACCCCCCAAATGATTTCATACCATGAACAATTTTAAGCTGGAAGAACATATTTATAGCTGTTTCATCTAATTACATTTTGCCAAATACACCCCCAATTTTCACACGTGTATCGGTCAGTCCCCTCATCTTAATAAAATTGCATCAACTTAATAAAATGCATCATTTTATCTTTTAAAGATTATTTGTCAATTTCAAATTGGGAAAAAAATTAAAATAATGACATTTCTTAAAAATCAAACAACCTATAAATTGACGAGTGACATTCACATGCTAATGTGATGCACTTTTACTATGTTCAACATTCTAATAAAACAAGTGTTAGAAAGATAATCGTGTCATACTGAGAAGATTGTGAAGATGTAATTTATTTAATATTAAGTTGAAAAAAGCTTGATCTAGGTAGAGTATTTAACGACCACTTTAACAACTTTTTTTCACTTTTCAACATCAAATCGTAATTCCTCATGTTTATACCATTATTAAACAATTACTTTTAATTATCTGTAGTCAAATAACTATGGAAAAGCTACCCATCAAAGTAGCCAAACCAAACAAGTCCTATAACAGTGCCTCCACCTAGTGTTTTTTTTGTTTAACAAATAATTAATGCAATTTTCATCAATATTAGTAACGTGCTCTATGTATGTTATATTTATACGTACGGTATTGATGTGTTAAATGTTACGGAAAAGCTGTCTGTGTTGGTGTTATAATACTTGCTTTGCTTGTATTTGGCACCACTCCTTCCAAGTGGGAACATGCGACATTGCAATACAGACAAATTCTTCTGCATTATTGAACTGAACATTGAAAATACCCCTCTTCCATGTATTTTCACCAATTAGTCCTATGTTCATCTCCTTAATATAATATACTATTAATTTATTATTTATACCTTCATATTTTAATATAATATTACAATCTCAATATGTTAGTAATACAATATTAGAACATTTCTACGTGAATTATGAAATTAAGTGGGTTTTTGAAAACTTCTCCAATAAATGTGTAATAAATTTTATTCTTCTTACTCGTTTGATCACGAATATTAAACAATAATTTTTAGATATTTTAGATTTAACTAGTATAAATTATCAGCAGTACTTAAACATTCAAGTAAGGTAAACAAGAACAACTAACGTGAAATTATATTGAATCTAACAATGATTTATCTACAGACAATACTTTCTGTGTTACATTATTGTATGTAAAGTATTGTCTTTGAATAATAGCTTTCAATCCATTGAATCTCTGCTAATTACACCTGGTCAAATTTCAGAGACAAATAATTAATTTATTTCTGATTAATAGTCCGACACACAAAATAAAATAATTAACAATAAGAAGAAGAGTAAGAAAGTGCAATTATTGTCTAAGAAATAATATTCGTTGCAAGTGACATTGTCACATGCAATGCTTCAATTTTTATCTATTTTTTTCTGTAAAATATTGCTGGAATTTTCAAGCAGCTAGTTGACGTTTATCTATGAAGATAACAACTTCTTGTTCAATGCCATTTTAGTTTACTTTTGTTTTTTTATTACACGTACTTTCTTTTCATTTTTGGAATTATGGCTGTTATCGTCGAACTAACTTAATTTAATTAGCTATTCTTTTCTAAAACTTAACATCAATTCCACCACACCTAACAATACTGCAAAAGCAGTTTTATTAATTTTCTTTGTTATACGTCACTCTAATTATTAATTACACATTTGTGATACTCTGATTCATATTAGTTAACAGTAAATTAAATATCTGTTACGAAAGTGAAAAAAAAAGTTATGATATTGGATATTATGTTTTAATCGATATTATGTACCGGTTGATTGATTGATATTTAATTAAAATTAATATTTTAGTTTTAATTTTATATTTTTGCTCATTGTTGTTTTCTTTTCCCGATCTTTTTATCCTTTGTTGAATTTATTATCTAAAATTTAGCTGAAATCTTGATATTTTTGTTTATAAAAAGAACGTTACAATGCAACCAATACACCAGAACCCGGATGATATATACACTAAATAATATGTTTTTATTGTAAACGGAAATTGACTTGTAAATTTATGAAAACAAAGTCTGTGGTCTATTCCTGGAATAACTTTGTATGATACCAATAGAAATAAACAAGCTGTTTCACATAATTGCTATATGCATGTATATTCAATTTAATCTAATGGAGCCATATATCAAAGTAGGTATCGTCATTGATATTACGGTGTACAATGTACATATATACATTTTGCTACATAGAACAAATTTTGCATTGCATCATTCCCTTGTTTTTTTTATCCAATTGATAATGATAACATTCCCTAAAAACTGGACGAATGCCAAGGGACGGACGAAGCTAAAGAATACCGCGAAACACCAAGGAATCACTAGTAGCAATAGCGCATTAATAACCGTTGATTTAATGGATGACCAAGATTCATCACAAAACCCCCCACCGTATAAAACCTTACTTTAAACACATTTTCGACACATTAATAATGATTTATCTTTCTATTTAACGCCATCAATATGCCGCGGCTAGCATATTATAAATCACTTGCCGCAAGTAAGAACCTGATTAGAGGGACCTGTTAGTTATCATCAGAGAATAAGCCCCATAAATACCCCCTGATTATACATCTTAGGCACATAACAGATGTCAAATATATCATGCGCTGGAATTTTATTCAACAAGTTAAGATAATTCGATAATTAATTTTTAAATTAAGAAAATTGTATACTATATAATATAACTATTTGACCTTAAAATTTAAGAAAATGAATAAAGCTCGAGCATTTCCTTTATCATTATTTTTTGAAAATGGGGAACAAATGAACAATAACCCAACTGCACTAGATGGATTAAAGTGTGATCAATTATATCCTAAAATTAGGTATTTATGAATATTTTCTTCGTGTTTATCATCAACCTCATCTTCGTAAAACACCATATTTAAGTTATCTAATGAATGTTATAGATTGCATATAATTATGTGTAATTGGTCCATTTTCTTATCTTGTTTTATCTCTTAGTCTTAAGTTATAATGCCAGTCGTTTTCACACGGATAAGGAAGAATTTTTAATTATTATTAAATTAATCACTTTTGACACATAAATTAAGTCATATTTGAGTACATTTTTCACTTTTTATCGCCAGAGAAACATAAATTAATTACTAAAAACGTCATGTCCTTATCTTAAAACAACCATACAAAAATTGATACCAAATTATGTTATACTATAATAAAATCAAAGAAAAAGAAAGCGATGGATTATTAGGATATTAATTAAAAATTTAATCAGATAATTATGTATATGTCAGCAGCAGACCCAATTTGATGAGTTAGCATCCAAAAGCAAAACCATGTGTTTATCTGTGGGTTTTTTCCTGAAATAATTAAATTAATTAAGTAAACAGAAGATTTGTGATTATCTGTAAAATTAACTAATTTACATCATTACAATATATAAAAAGATATGCATGTGCATGAGTTTCAGTTGGAGATGACTTCATGAATTACATAAGATTATAAACCGACCAATATTTTAATAATGAAAAACAACAAATTTTGATATGATGAAATCATAATATTTTATTCAACGTAATTTTAATAGATGGAATCATTTTATTTTATGCTTTTGCCATGGAAATTTCTCTTGGAATAGTAAAAGAGTCAAACTCGTATAAACAGATTAAAAAAATGAGATAAAAGTGTAGTAGATATATATAGTGTTAAAGTATAATAATATATAAATGATTGATTGATCTACAGAAGTGATTTTAGCGATGAAATTTGTCTTTTTTCAATTAGTGTTAACCTCCAAAATCAAAGATATTATTGGAATTTTGCCTTTATATTGAGTATGATAGAGAGAGAAAGCTAAAAATAAAGAATGAGGAAACCTTTTAAGTTTTGACACATAGTGAAGTTTATACAGGCTTATTATCAGATTCACACCGATAAGAATGAACATGGATCACCTTTATCCCGATTGTGCCCAGTGTATTAGGATTTAGAAGTCTATTAATTTAATGAATTAATATATATGTAACACCCGAACTTGATAACTTTTACTAGTTTCATTAAGTTTTTACTTACTTTTAAAATTGATAAAAACGCACTCGTCAATCCTCTTTAGTGCCATGTGTCATTACTGATTGCAGAAAAAAAATTGACACATTTGAAAAGTTAAACCAATCATCAGATGATACGTGACACTAAAGAGATTGACAAGTGCACTTTTACCACGTTTTATGGAATGTTAGAAATTTTTCAAAGTTGATTGTGACATATAGTAAAAATTATCAAGTTTGGGGGATTAACTATGTATCAGGTTTCACTTCATTGTTAACCGCTTAAGAGTTCATGAGATTGTAATTTGAGAACCGCCCCCAAAGTATCAAGGCTAGAGTGAGTTACTCAACTGGGTTGACAAGGCTGGTCCTGGAGAGGTGTAACAAGTGTCATCACCTAGGGCCAATAACCGGGAAGGATCCAAAAATATTTTTTTAAGATTTTAGATATTATTACCAGAAAGATTAAAATAAACACTAATTAAAGTTAGATTGATTGATAAAACTTAGACTAATTGATAAAACATAAAAAAATTATATGAAAGGTCCTAATGTTTACAAAAAAGTTAAATATTTGTTATTATTTTTTCATTAAAGAATCCTTTTTATTATTGTTGGAATACCCATTCCTCCTGTGAGCAGATCAATGAGGTCAAAAGCCGATCTAATTTAGTTGTTTGGACTTAATTGAAAGTTATAGAACTTTATGGATTTAATTATAAATAATTTAAAAGTTTAAGTACTTGATTGCAATTAATCAAATTAATGTCATATATGAATATGAAATGGACATGATATTCAAAATGAGAATTCATTATCTTTCTCCCGAGTTTTCGTCTCGCGACGAAAATATCGCAAATCAATCGTCATCGATCTTCGTCGTTGTGGATATATATCCATACTCCGACAAACCGTGAGATGGATTTGACTTGACATTACGCGACGTTCTTCAATCTTAAACATATGAAAAATGTTAAAATTCGAATTCGTTTTTATTTACATTTTTCATCATTTATTTTTTATAATATTATGTCTAGGTGTCAGGACCGGACAGCTCGTCCAAAAGGACACGCGTCTCAATTTTTTTAAGATATACGCCACATTATCAATGTACGATGTTACATTGCAAGTGTTTGATAATTTTAGGGAGGAACAGGATAATGTTAGTAGAAATTAAGGTGAATGTTGTTTGGTGGACTTAATAAAATGGATAAAGATCAACTATGTTTAAATCTTAAGAATAATGATATGTGTGTATACGTGTTCAACGTATATCTCTTCACCTTCCAAATTTCTTGTGGTGGGTCACATCTTTTGCTACTCTTATTTTTTTATACATTTTTAGTATTAGGATATGCTAAGTCCTTACCTATTTTTTTACCAAAAAAAAAAAGTCATCACCTATTTCAGTTAATCTTTTCAATTTGCAATTTATCATATCGAGTGGATCATTTTTATCTGATCTACCCATACTTGGACTGGTTCTTTTCAACCGAAAAAGAAAAAAAATATAACAATTAAAATTTTCAAAAATCTTACATTAACTAGATGATCAAACAAAAGCAACTTGTCCAGTACTGAATAGAAGTTTCGGGTATGTCAACTAGATGATCTTTAAATGCTTTTGTTTGTTTGTTTGCATCTTATTTTCCAACTTGTTTCTTCTTACAGTTCACACTCTCTCTAAATTACAATTCTGTTACACTCTGCACTTATAATATTTGAATTTAATTGCATAAAATAAAATACATATTATTGTTTTTGTTTCAGAATAATCAAACCTAAGTTTAGGTCAAACCACGTGACACCATCATCTCCATGGAATCTCATTTCAACAATAAATATGAGTTTAATACACAGAGAGGTGTTCAAATTGTTCCAAAAGAAAACCATGCAGCTCTTTTAAATTTTTAAAGTGATTCATATTTACCTCAATTTTTAAAAGTATATGTGTTAACTTTTAATTGAGGAAAGAAGATGATAAAAAATTACATCTTTGAAAAGAAAAACTAATTAGATTTGACACGTGATGTTCATGGATCAAAATAGTGAAAATAGTGAAAATTATGAGATCACTTTAAAAATTTAGGAACGTAACGGATCTTTTTTAAATAACTTAGAAGACTTCTTGATGCATTAAACCACGGATTTAAAATTTTCTCCATTTGAAACCATCAAATGCTAGAAAAGAAAAAAAAATGAAGGTTTATGAATATTTTAAATTGATTATATTAAGAAAACTTCTACGATGCTTGACATGGTATTGTAATGTAATGCATTACAAAAATATCTTTTAATCTTTATTACAGTTTATTAACCAATTAAAAAAATAAATTAGTGGAAGTTATACCTTCCTACACTCACGTCTCATCTTGCTTGGATAATAGTTTTCTATTATACTTTTATTTCCCATTTCTTAACTCTCATTATTCCTTTACATTATTATTTTACTATTCTCTTTTCAATATTTTTTATTTCACAAAAACAATACCAAAAAGAATAGAAACAATTAAGTTTTTTCTATTTTAAATCAGTTGACAATGTAATTCATGAAAAAGAATTTTATAATAAAAAATAGAAGAATTATTATACAATTATTTTATTTGTTTATGTTTAAGGTTTTTATATATTTGTAGTTCAAATAAAAAATTTGTACGTTATAAAATTAAAAATTGTACATAATCTATATAAGTTTTTATTTGAATTATAGACAAAACTAAACTTAAAGAAATAAATAAATTGTATTATAATTCTTCTACTTTTTTATTAGATTTATTTTTTTACCAGTTAAATTATTTTGTATGAAACTATTTTACCTGAAGAAATAAATTCTGTTTTATAGCTCTATAAGTCTCGAGTTAATAAAAGTATAAATTTGCTCTTCTGACGTATACAAAAAAAACATTTTTTTATAATTGGTTTATTTAAACCTTTAGAAGGTGTAAATTTGAACCTTAGTCTTTGGGAAAAATCTTGAATTTCTCTCTCAACCATGATATATATTCACATTTTTATGTCTAAATTGATGACGAGGTATTGTAATAGATAATATTATTACTATTTTAATTACGCTAAAGTTGTGGTCCAAGTTCAAAAATCTTTAACTTCGTGGAAAAGTGAAAACCGGAAACAAATGTTTCAATCATATTGTATTTGATAAAAAAATTAGAAGTCGATTAAATTGAGTAGTATCAAAGAACAACTTGCCAAAAGAATCTATAACTATAAAATGG
>CATIWQ010232230.1:0-17227 GCA_949673415.1 Euphorbia schlechtendalii
TTTTTCGTTGTGCTTGAACTCTATTCAGGTTTGATTATTTGCAAGGGGGTTTGAACTCTGCTCTAGTTTGGTCTAATTCATCTATTTTAGTCTATTTGGATCTTAGTTAGATAGTTGCAGTTGTATCATTCTTTTGTACTCAAGTTCATCTGGTAGATTCCTTATGAAGTGGCTAGGTTATAAAGGTTGCAACTTTACCTTAATTATGCAAGAAGTTAAATTGCATTAAATTGCTGAAGTACAAGGCTCCCCTCAATCCAATTTACGTAGCTCATAAATGAAGTTTAAAAATTAATTTTTTTTTAAAAATTTAAGCATTCGGGATGGTTCTATTAAGAGAACCATCCCGAAAGCTCCTTATTCCAGACGGTTCTTTTATAAGAACCGTCCGTATTGCTCTTTACGAAACAGCATTCTAGACGGTTCCCTTAAAAGAACCTTCCAGAATGCTCCTTATTCCAGACGGTTTAGAACCGTATGCATTAGTTCCTGAGCAATCGCATCATGGGTAGTGCGGACGGTTCAAAACCATCCGGAAAAGCCCAAAACAATTGTCCCCAAAAGCCTTTTTCTTTACTAGTGTTGGTTGAGGTTGATCTTAGTTTGGATTTGGATTTGGATTTTCATCATGGTCTTGATTGTTAGCCATACTTCTTTCTTGTCTCTTATATTCTCATCTTCTTGTTCTACCAAATCATTCTATTTCTGATTTGAAAGATGCCAAAATTTCTCACGAACTGCTCCTACATGGCATGCAAATGCTAGAAAGAAAACTCAATGAATAAGCTAGAAAAATATGTTAATAATAAGATAATAAAATTAAGAAAAATATAAAAGAAAATAAATCTAAACAACATATAAAATATAATTTTCCAAAATTAAATATCTAAAGCACAATTATCGTCCCCTGAAATTTCTATCTCTAAAACGCACTTGCCTTCCCCGGCAATGGTGCCAAAAACTTGATCGCCAATTTTCTACTGATAAGTTTAATAGTTTGTTCGCAAGATTCGGCTATATATCAATGGTGCGAAAAACTTGTTCACGAAAAATATATGTGTTGTCATTACCTCTTATCAAATAGAAAAATGATGATAACTGCAAGTATACAGTTGCGATGTAGTTTTAAAAGATATCGATCCCACACTGAAGGACTAGCTCTAAAGATCGAAAAGGGAGATAAAATAAACAAAAATAAAATATATTAAAGTAAAGGTTAGGAAAGAAGGATTAGAATGAAAAATGAGAAAATATAGGTATCAAAGATTAGAGAACCTAAATATATAGATTTTCCCTACGAAATAAGGATAGCAAAGAAAGCATGCAAGTTCAACAAAGATGTTATGATTCACTAAACTAATCTAACAGACTTGGATCTAAATACCCAGATGTTCAATTATTCGCCACAAAGAAACACATGAAATGAATTTTCTGAACCTAGAGCAAATGAATTAAGACAATTATATAAACCTGGACAATGTCAATACTATGCTTAGTACGGGTCGCACTCACATAACGATATTTAGCAAGTTACCATTCCAAAAATGTTGGCTCACTAAACAGCGTTATATCACAGATCTAGTGATTATACATGATATTGTTGACCCTGAAATTACTCTTAAAATTAACTCCAACGCATATAACAAGATTAACATAAAAGACTTAACATGAAATACTCATTATGACACATAGACATATCATAAACTTCGAAATAGAAAGTATAAGTAGAAAGCAAAGCAAAGTTGTAAGGTATGCAAGTGAAAGCTAAAGTTGATCGAACCGTATCCACTCTTTAATGAGAGTTGTCAATTCTCGCAATTACTACACCTTCTTTGAATTCGGTCTTGGCCAGTACAGAACCTCCACTAAGATGCTATTCTTTGCGAATATCGAACAAACGAATATTGAAAAATGAAAACTTTTATTGATAAATGATTTGCAAGTACACTTATACAACAACCGCTCGAGAATATAGAGAAATCTAGTGATCGAAACAAGGATTTGAATCACATAAATATTTTCTCGCTAACACTTATGAAAGTAGCGAACTCTCTATCTATACACATACTATATCGCTCTCTAATTGCACTCTAATGCTCTCCTATCAGTTGGTGTTGCATGAAATTTGTGAGGAATGGAACCCTATTTATAGAGTTGAAAGGGTTGTGTCTATCCAAATGAAGGGTTACGTCCATTGTTGAAAGATTGCATCTCTTCATTGTGATTGGTTAAGAAGCTTTGATATAATCCATAATGGATAGGCACCTTTTTTTTATTGGTTGACTTCTGATAGGTGTCTATTCGTTAGAAGTTGATGGTGGTTGATTATGCTTATCTGGCGGTTGGTAGTTAAGAAGATAATACCAGAAAACTATCCAACTCACGACCGCGATACACAAGTCACGACCGTGAATCTTTAATTGGTAGACTTCTATTTCTGAAGTAAACAAGTTGCGACCACGAATGATTATCGCGACCGTGAATTTAGTTTTACTCAAAATTCTTCTTGTAACTTCACTGATCTTCGATAGCTTTGATCCTAAGTCAAATCTTTAAGTTCCACGCATCTTTTTGCACCTTTTTCCTCTTTTTGCATAGAATTCCACTTTAGATCATTTTACTTCCAAGATTTACCTAGTATCTGCATTTGCATAAAAAACAACTACATACCACGTGAAATCTTTTATAATGAAGTGTAAAAATGACTAAAACAATAGTGTTTAATGTATAAAATTAATGTGATAATAAGTGTAATTATACACTTATGATACCCCCACACTTAACTTTTGCCTTGTCCTCAAGGTAAATTCAACAGAAGTGTATAAATTGGTAATCAAGTTCATATCTTATTTGGTGAAAGACTGTTCCAGCGAGTACCACATTCCATGTTGCAAAAGATTTCAAGTAGAAGTTTGAAATTTCCCAAAAATTAGTAATGTGCAAATTATATAGTTTAGTTGCATACCTTTGTTCTTAATGGAAAGTCAACCGAATCGCATCTTCATATAAGTGTTATATGCATACTCAAATATTACCTTCTCTTGAGCATAGTATAAATTATAAAGGACATAGAAAGCACACTTTGATTAATTTCTCTCAAGGCATTTTTAGGTAACCTAGGATGCTAAAAACACTCTTAGTGGTTGCATTTTATGCTCCATGCCACTCTCCCCTTTTTTCAGTGGTTGCATTTTATGCTCCATACCACTCTCTCATTTTTTTAAGCATATGTTTTTGAAGTACTTTGCACTTTGCACCCATTTTTCGTGCCATGCTTTGATTTTCTCTTTTTTTTTCACTCAATGAATGGTTGCAATTTCTGCTTCGTACCATTCCTCACCTTTTGCATAACTCATTGGTTATCCTCCCTTTCTTTTGGTTTTTTTTATGCTCTCATCCTTTATTAATCAATTTCAAAGTATGATGGCTATAGTTTCCTAACACTTTAAACACACACAATACTTATAGGACCTATTCGAGATTTGCATATAAAACTCATATTAAGAATATCATTAGATATTAATCCACTTAAAGTTATCAAAAGCATTAAACTAAAACTATATAACTTATACTAATTTATGTTGCAATGAAATATATATATTGAAACTTACTTGGAATGTTGCTCTTGAATGTTACTCACCACTCATCCTTGCCAATTTGGTAAATGTTGTGCACTTACATCAAACTCATAATACCTAACATTCAAAATAACCTTGGACAATTGTAAGTAAAGTATAAGACATGATAATGTATTAATTGAATGTATTAATTGACACAAAAATCAACAAAAATTTTCAAATTCTTCAATTTTTTTTTCAATTTTATTAACTTTTTTTGGATTTTACAGGATTTTTACAAATGCCCACCCCACACTAAAGAACACAATGTCCTTATTGTGAGACATTTAATAAAAATCTAAATTAAGCAACTAAAGTTAGTCTAAAATTATTGAAAAAGATAATTTAAGAAAAGAATAAATCCGTTCTACTATGAAGGAGAATTCGGTGGACTAGGTGTGAATTGACAATTTTATTGTCTAAAGAATGAAAGTAATTTTTGAAGCATCGACTTATTACTTTTCTTCAGAATCTTCATGTCCCTCTTTATAACTCCAAGTTCCGCTTGGCAATTATCCAACTTATGTTGCATGCTAGCGTTCCAATCTTTCAGAGCTTCTTCTTCTTCTACTTCATCTTCGTCTATTTCAATCATCAGGGCTTTTCCTTATCGATGGCTTATGGATGGATTTGATGGTAAGATAGAAGAATCTCCTTGAGTCAAATTGAGCTTCTTGGTGCGGTTGGAGTAGGAGTAGAAAGAATAAACACCATTGTGCTCTTGGAATAATCTGGTGTTCTTCAAATAATTTCCATCCATATACCGAAAATACTCACCCGATTGTTGAACATAGGGGAGTTCATTTCTTGCTCCCAAGACTATGGCGGTGATAATTTCGATCGCTCCAATTTTACTCCTCATGCTCATTGAGTTCTTCTTCATCATATCCCAAATTATATCCATAATTTTTGCTTTTTACTTCATCATAGCGCATGAGAGAACAAACAAGTCCTTCTTTTGAACCTTGGTATTTTCGACTCAACAAAATACCAAAGTGGAATGGTATTTGTAGAGAAGGAGAATACAATCATCCTTAATAAGTTTGTTACGAGAATTTTTGGGATCTAAGACTCTCTTACCCAATAAATTTTCCCAAACTCGATTAGGTTGAAATGAGTCCGTCATGCTTGATGAATTAACGATCTTGAAACTGAACCAATCATCCATCATCTCTCTCATAACGGTGTATTGCTATCCTTGATTTCGAAATTGAATAACCCTCTTCCTTGAATCTTCATAATTGAATGTTACCAAACACTCGAGAATCCAATCTCAATTTTGTGGGAGCTACATATCCACAAATTTTGAAAGACCAATAATTGAAAGATAGGCTTCCATCTCTTCATGGAGATTCAGAGTTTCCAAGAAAACCAGATCGAGGAATATCATCTCGGTGATATCCAATTTGCTTAGCTTTTGAAATCTCTTACCCTCTTCTCCTTTCTTCAACGGGAAAGGATAATCAAATTCATCATGAATCGATTGTGCTCCTCTCTTTCATACTGCTCTTTTCACATGAGTCATGTTGGTTTTGAAGATAAAGGTTTGAAAAAGGTTTAGATGTTTTCAAATATAGAAGATGAGAAAATCAGAATTTTGAAAGCTTTTTAGAAGGTGTGGTGGCTAGGGTTCAACTTAGACCTATTTATAAAGGTATATTAGGTCTCTAATTAGTCATAAATGGGAATATAGTCATTTGGGGTCAAAACTAGCTGTTGATGGCGGTTTTTGCCATCTGTCACGTATCAGTTCATGATTTGTAACGGTTATAATTTTGTCGTGTTGTGATTGCGAAGGCCAGTCACGATCGTGACTCTCCTCACGAAAGAAATAGAAAGTTTCACTTTCCAATGATCACGAGCACGAATTGTGTTGCAGTTACGAGCTTCTTAGTTCTCCAAATTCTTCAATTTTTAGACTTGCACCTATAAAAAACTTAGAAACAAAAACATGAACTAACTTTGTTAAATATACACTATATATATTTACTATTATACCTTGAGAATTCATGGTGAAGACATTAATTGAACATCAACTTCTTGTTGTTCAAATTTTCATTTATAATAACAAAGATTTACAAATGAAAAATAAAAACACAAACAAACAAACAAATAATTAAAACACGTAACACAACTAAACTTAAATCTACCTATAAAATTTTTAAACTTCATAAGGAAAAGATGAAATTTTAGTCAAGGGGAAATGATCCTATCATACGATTAATCTTGTAGTAAGATTCCCTTAAATCTTGCTCAAAATCAACTAGTAAAGCACGTCATCTTTGATTTTTCTACGGATTGAAATTTGCCCTTCTATAAGGTCGCTTAATCTTTCATAGAGGTTGGAATTTCTTCTATTTTCTCTTTGCCCATTTTCCCTTTCTGTCTCTCGGTCTACTTCCACCCTTTCTTCCCATGGTCTCCAACCATAGGTTATTCTATCTTCTCTTATGCACCTTATTAAGAAATTTTTCTCAAAGAAGACTTCCATCGTTAATTCTGGAATTACATCTTCACTATTGAATATTTCCGTAAAATAGGGAAATCTCCCTATCTGTCCCAACAGATTCGCCATTGTCCGACACCCATATTTGGTCAATTCAGGATTTTGTGCTGCAGACATAAGTGTGTCCATCATAATCCCAGAGACATCGATAGGCATGCCCTCCAGAATTGCTTGCAAGATAAACAATTCTTCAGGAATGACAATATCGGAGTTAGACCTACCAAACAACGCACCACTTAAGTAAAAGTGTAATTCTAACAAACAAGGATCACTAATCCACTAGCTATAGGCGGATTCATGTTCATAATTGGTTTGGCCCGTCAAGCAATTCCAAGTTGGAGTAGGATTCCAACCAGGAGGCATCTTATGGAAACAATCTTTTGGAAATCCTAAATACTTTTCCAACGCTTTCCTAAAGATCTTATATTCTTTCCCATTGGTGGCGATAGATTAAACAATTTTGTCTATCATTTCTCCATGCCACTGTGACCAGCATTTCCATGCAATTACTCACACTGTTTTCAAGAGTCAAGTTGGAGTAAATGACAAAATTAAGTACTCGGAGATAGTACATAATTCTATCAAAAATACCCAAATGAATAAGACTATTCCTATGAATTGTATAGGAACTCTTAAATTCAGCAACTCGGATCATTTCATAATGATCTTCTTCTTCCTTCGAATAAATAGGACGCTTCGTACCATTCCTGAATATTCTTTAGCTGAAAAACACCGAATCTCGTCGGATAAACCATTTGGATGAAAGAAAATTCATAAGAAATGAAAGGATATTTGATTTGGAAGAAGTTTTTTTTTGAAAGGAAGAATTCTAATTGCAGGAGTAGATGATTGATGAACAAACGTGCATCAATTTATAGAGATTAGTGGAATAACTATCGAATAACTGCTCCACCGTTGTAGTTATCACAAAGGTCGTGATCGTGAGTAAGTGTCACGAACGTGACTAACAGAATTTTGAAAATAGAAAGTTTGTAGGGGAATTCACGAGCGCGATAGAAAACCACGAACGTGAATAGGAAAAATAGAAGAAAATCTTCTATTTGTCAAGAATTAAGATGGAAAATGTTGGCTTACTAAATAGCATTATATCACAGATTCAGTGATTATACATAATATTGTTAACCCTGAAACTACTCTTTAAATTAACTCCAATGCATATAACTTGATTAATATAAATGACTTGGCACGAAATACGCATTATGACACATAGACATATCATAAACTTTGAAATAGAAAGTATAAGTAGAAAGCAAAGCAAAGTTGTAAGGTATGCAAGTGAAAGCTAAAGTTTATCAAACCGTATCCACTCTTTAATGGGAATCGTCAATTCCCGCAATTCCTGCACCTGCTTTGAATTCGGTCTTGGCTAGTACAGAACCTTCGCTAGGATGCTATTCTTTGCGAATATCGAACAAACGAATATTGAAGAATGAAAACTTTTTTTGATAAGTGATTTGCAAGTACACTTATACAACAATCGCAAAAGAACATAGAGAAATCTAGTGATCAAAACAAGGATTCAAATCACTTAGACATTTTCTTGCTAACACTTATGAATGTAGCAAACTCTCTATCTATACACACACTATATCTCTCTCTAATTGAACTCTAATGCTCTCCTATCTGTTGGTGTTGCATGAAATTTGTGAGGAATGGAAACCTATTTATAGAGTTCGAAGGGTTGTGTCTATCCAAACGAAGAGTTGCGTCCATTGGTGAAAGATTGCATCTCTTCATTGTGATTGATTGAGAAGCTTTGATATAATCTACAATGGATAAGCACTTTTCCTGATTGGTTGACTTCTGATAGGTGTCTGTTCGTTGGTAGTTGATGGTGGTTGATAGCGGTTGATCATGCTTATCTGGTGGTTGGTATTTAAGAATATAATACTAGAAAATAGTCCAAGTCGCAACCGCAATACACAAGTCACGACTGTGAATCCTTAATTGGCAGACTTCTATTTCTCAAGTAAACAAGTCGCGATCGTGAATTTAGTTTTACTTAGAATTCTTCTTGCAACTTCACCTATCTTCGACAGCTTTGATCCTAAGTCAAATCTTTAAGTTCCATGCATCTTTTTGCACCTTTTTCACTCTTTTTTCATAGAATTCCACTTTAGATCATTTTACTCCCAAGATTTACCTAGTATCTGCATTTGCATAAAAAACAACTACATACCACGTGAATTCTTTTATATGAAGTGTAAAAATGACTAAAACTATAGTGTTTAATGTATAAAATTAATGTGATAATAAGTGTAACTATACACTTATCAGTACAATAGGTTCTTCTCGAAGTTATGAACAAACTATTTCCTAAGCTAACAAAGTTTCTAAACCCTGAAAACAGTATCTTAGTGCACAAGAAATTGGATGTTCTTAAGGTTCATCTTGAAGATATGCAAAAGCATGTAGATCAACTAGTGACCAGTAGGATTCATGATGTAAGGGGTATAGAATTTACTGCTAGATGCATGTGCTCGATACGCCCAAGGATCCTTGATATGGAAGCAAAACTAAAGATTGCGGTCTACGTCAGATTTCAGAGCTATGTTATAATGCTTTCAACAGTTCGCGTTCCAAGGCTTTGATTACATTGCTCATCTATCCAAGTATCATCACTTGCTTCTTACTAAGCTTAATGATCAAGTTTTCCTTACTTCGGAGGGAAAGGAGAAGTTGGAGTAGGAAATTTCCCCACTCATCATAAGCAAAATGGAATATTTTCAGTCTGCTCCTGTCTCCTTTATTCTTACTCTTGAACAAATTATCAAGGATCATATAACAAATGGGGAGAAGGTATCTGATGATGCTCAAAGAACTACAAGTCAATATAAATCATCATTGTCGAAATGACCCCAATAATTGTCTTAGCATTAACATCAACAACATCAATCGCACAAACAAAGCAGCTATCCAAAAAAGCTCGAGGCAGTCTTGAAGTCTCATAGATAGCTATTATGCAAATTTTGTAATAGGACTTATCTTTAATCACTTAGTGTAAAACAAAGTTTGTGTACTACCTAAGTCCTTTTTTTATCATAAAGAAAAATTACAAGTTATTGTCTATCAAGTTAAGAAAAATCAAAGTATATTTTCTATTTATGCTATTATTTCTACTTACAAACTGTTGTAAGAGTAAATAAAAAGACCAATCTCAAAGAAAAGACCCAAAATCGAAGAGAATTCCTCTAAGTATGGGGGAGTTAAGTTGAGAGAAGAGAATCCACTCAGTATGGGGGAGTTCACACTAACTAAGGAGTTCACTCAGCATGGGGGAGTCTTACATCATCTACCAGGTATTTCTATATCTTTAAACTATTTATTCAATTAATCTCTTCTAATACCTTGTTTTTTATTTATTCCAAAATGAGGGAGATAGATGAACGCAAGTTAATCATATCTCATAGTATTTAAAATGTTTTGGAAATAACAACTATCTAGGATAGTGAAATAAATTGAGTAATGAGTAGACTCTTAATAAGACAAGTTTACTTGAGTTTATTTAAGGGAAAAAACTGAGTTTACTAAGTTCTTAATTAAGTTATGGCTTAGAGTAAGAAGTGCTAAGTTTAACCTCGTATTACATAGTTTACAATATATAGACTCGGTGAAGCTGAGTAGCTTTTCTTTTATAAAAGCTGAGTTCTTTGACACTTTGAGAAATAAATGACATGTATGCTTCTAACGCAGTCTGTGAGAGATAAAATATTTCTTTGATGTTTTTCAAGAGAAAAAGCACTGAAATTAAAGAAGATATTTAAAGAGGTCGTCACAATCAAAAGGCATCATAACAGAATTTTGGGGAATCCTCACTAAAGTCCAAGACAAAAGGAATCCTATGACATGCTCAATTGCTTAGTGTCTCTGTGCAACTCTACAACATCAGCAATAGATAAATGTCAAGCTTCCATGTTACCTCTTGTGTTCCTCTCTATTAGATTGTAATTGATTGCAGAAACGAGTTTCTTATGCATTCGGATTAACGGATTTATATCATGCTTCAACATTAGAAATCTTTGTCTGTAAATGTTCTGGAATTTTTTCCAAACTAACAAATTTAAAAGCTGTAAAGAGAAGAGAAATTGAAGCAAGTCAGGATGAGAAGTTTGTAACAGCTACTTCTAAAAACTTCAGGTATAAATAGAAGACTGAAGCATACGTTCAAACTTGGTTAATCATCTTGAATTCTTAAGAGAAAAAATACTATCCAAATATTACTAGCATTTTGAAATTTCAAATCAAGCATTCTAAGCAAATGCAAATCGCATAATCAGTTTGTAATAGAGAGAATCAAACCTTAGATTTACAATTTTTAAAGGATTCAATGGTTTTTATAAGAGAAAATCCTTAGTTCGTAAAATATATTCAAAATCTGAGTGATAGTTTATGAAGGATACCTAAATTGTGATTTGAGAGATATTTAGAAAGGAAGGTACTTTCTATCACTTCTACCCAGTGTAAAAACTTCTTATCCTAAGGAAGGAAAGAAACACTAGTAAATTAAAGCTCAGAAAGGAATCCAGGGACTGGAGGTAGGCTCAGGGCTGAACCAAGATAAATCTGAAGTGTTAAATTTTCTTACCTTTGTTGTTTATCTTTATGGTGTCTTACTCATTCATCATTCTCTCTGTTTCATAAGTTAATCTTGAAAACCAATGTGAGCTAAGTAAGTACTCAGCGGTAATTAAAGATAAACTAAGGCAGTGAAGCTAAGTAGTTTATAGTTTTTAGACCAAACTCATCATGCATCTAAAAACTTAACTTGGAAAAGAATTTTTATAAAATATAAAAAGAACAAAGTAACTGCATTCACCCCCCTCTGCTGTGTTGATTAAGCTATTTCAAACCAACACAATCTATAAGCCCAAAAATCACAATGCTCAAATTTGGATCAAGTTAACAATCTTACCTTAGGAATATTGTTATCTGTAAATTTTATGTGAAATTGCTGCATATTTTCGTGTTTTGTTGTAAATTGATAGGACCACATTGGAGGGGAATATCAACCACTTTGCAAGAATACTCTTGGATATTGATCTTTCGATGGATTTTCCAAGGATGGCTAGAATTGAAAGAGCTAAAAGGAGTTATGGATTGTTGTGCTATATGAAAAACTGCCTACATATTGTAAGATTTGTTATTCTGTTATGCATCAACCTTTTAATTGTCATCAAGATAAGAAACCGGAGCTACCTATTAAAGAGGATAATCGTATTACCACTAAATTTTTTGGTAGTGGCAGATTGAGGCAAAGAAGAATGCAAAATAGAAACAAATCCGTTCTACATAGTGTAGCAAATTCTGTAGATGTGGTTCCAACCTAGATTTCTTTCTACAGAATCGAAACAAGTTTATAGTGAGTCAATACTTGGACCGAATTTGTTCAAGTAATTCATAACTCTAATGTTCACTAAGGAAAAATCCAAATTATACCTACCCAATCTCAAGGCCAAGAAAGGAAAAAGAAGAAGTTAAAAACTCGCACTCATAGGGAAACTGAAGCGAAGTTAAGGCAAGAAGAAGAAGTTGAGGAGAAAATTCAAGGCATGTCTATGAAGGAGTGATTGATGGATTGTGTGAAAAGAAAAGGAAATTTGAAGAGGCAAGGGAAGCTCTAGTGCTAGAAATCTCTAAGAAGGCCATTTAGGAAAATAAAATAATCAATCCTTTTGCTTCTAAGGAAGTGGAGAAAGTAATCTCCAAAGTAAAAGGAGTTCAAAGGAAAAGAACTTCCAAAGCTTGCTCAAAGATAACTTTACAAATTTTGAGCAGCAAAAAGGATGATGATGACATATAGGTCATTAACAGGAAGAATATGCTCTTCTTGGTGAAAACATCCAAACCCCCAATTTTACTCAGCAAACTGAGTCTCTTCTTACTTAGTTTGAGTTACTTGAGGCTGACCCATCCTTGGGTCAATCACCCAACCCACAGGTATAAAAAATTCTTACCCGAAATTCTTTTGTAAATCCTGAACCTATCTCTTCTGTAAATTCTAAAATTCCTTCTTCCTTTATTCAAATCTCTCCTATAAATTCTCCTTCTACAAAAAAATCTATTGTAAGGAGTTTAGCAAGTAAATGAAGAGAAAATTTGAAAGGTTAATGATGTAAGAGCTAAACTTTTTCCTTGGACTTCAGATCAAGCAAAGTGAATATTAAATCTTCATCAGCTAAACCAAGTATGCCAAAGAAGTTCTGTAGAAGTTTGACATGGAGCATTCGAAGCCAATGTCCACTCCCATGGAAACTAACATAATCTTGAGTAAGGATGAAGCTGGTAAGCTTGTAGATAGAAAGTTCTATATAGGTATTATTGGTTCTCTCCTTTACTTAACTACTAGTAGGCCTGATATTCAATATTCTATGTACTATTGCGCACAATATCAAGCTAACCCCAGAGAATCACACTAGCAACTATTAAGAGAATTCTCTAGTACTTGTAGCGTTCTCTTGATGCAAGTTTGTGGTATCCCAATACCTCAGATTTCACTCCTAGAGGATTTACAGATGTTGACTAATGTGTAGACAATCTTGATAGGAAAAGCACCACATGAGGATGCCATTTCCTCGGAGAATGCCTTGTTTCATGGTTTAGCAAGAAGAAAACATTTATTGCATTAAGTAAAGTTGAAGTTGAGTACATGGTGGCAGGAAGTTGTGTAGCATAATTATTATGGATTAAGTAGTAATTGGAGAATTATGGTATAAAGTCAAAATTCCTTGTAGTTATGTGCGATACCAAGAACGCAATTGGCTAATCCAAGAATCTAGTTCAACATGGTAGGATCAAGCATGTCAATATAAGATATCACTTCATAAGGAATCATGTACTAAGGGGAGATGTCAAATTGGAGTATGTTCTTTCAAAAGAGAAGCAAGCTGATATTTTCACCAAACCATTAGCCAAGGAGCAGTTTAATGCTCAAAGGTAGCTTATTGGAATGGCAAACCCCATATGAAGAAAAATGAAGAAATTTTGCTAAGAGTTGAAAATCAAGTCTCAACTCAATCGAACGAGGTAACAAGTACTAAAAACCGTCTATTATTTAATGTAACACTATGAGATTTAGTTTCCAGGTTAAAACTCATAAACCACTTTATTCGAAAGGAGTTTTTTACTTGGAACCATCTAACACAATACTCATCATTTTACTATGTTAGTTAAATAATTGTTAATCTCACCATTCATTTTGATCATGTGTTGTGCGAACGCCACATATCTCTACAAGTTGAAGAGTGCCTATAAAAGGAGTAGTTTGATAAAGAGAGAGGTTACTTGAATTTTTGAAATCCCAATCTTTTTTTTGCAAAGAACCCTAATTTCTCTCTACTCTCTTTTTCTCTCAACTGCAATGGCGATCACCAAGAAAACCTTCGTGCTTCAAGGCGTTTCAAAAAGAAGTATGTATGTGCACATAGATGGATCAATTGAGAAGATAGTTTTCCCTCATGGAACTGTATTCACCAAGGTTGATTGGCCAGAAAACCAAGATTTTGTCACTATGTACGAAGTGAATTATGAAGGTTTGTTGAAAAACAAGAACCTTCACAAGGTCACCAAGTAGTAGAATCTGAGCCAATTTCTACTGATGGAAGGACCTGCCATCACAAGCTTAACACGAGCTTTTATGAGAACTTGTACACCATTTAAGGGTATAATGATGTGCTAATGGAGGAAATCAATAACAATTCCCATCTAATCTGTGAAAAGATGTTAGGAAGTCTCTTGAACATGCCATGCAAGGGCCTAGTTTTAAGGAAGAATGAAGATGAGGAAGTTTTTGCTGTCACAGATGATTGGGAACTCCTTACTTACTACGGATATGGAGAGATAGCAGCATTGGGAATGAGTAGGGGATCAAGAGCATGTCATGAGCTTCTTGTGAAGTTAATTCTGCCCAAGATGATCTCTCTCAATAGCTATGGTACTTTGTAAGGTGCGTGGTCTACCATATGGAAGAAAGAAAGCAACTTAATTGGCCAGTGATGATCCTTCATCACTTAACCAAAGTTACTATCATCTACCATTATGGTTATCTGATCATTGCCCTTACAATGGCCGTGCGAATGGATGTGTACTCATTTGTTGATTGACCAAGAGAGATAGTGATTCTCCTGAGCAAGACCTTAGACATGCATCACATCAACAAGGTCTATCATGACCAAGTTTACACTTGATATACAAAGGCTCAGGATGTAAAGAGAAAGGCTAAGGTGGAACCAATTATGTTCCCAAAGAATGTTTTGAAGGAAGATGAAGATGCCTTCTCATTAGCTTTTGAGGATGATAGTGAGAAACAACTGATGATGTTCCATTATCTACAAAGCTGGAACAAATCTCAACAGCCTCTGCTCCTACTTCTCTAAAACCAAAGGCTTCATCTTTTAGGGTAAGAAAAAGTCCAGCAAAACCAAGGGCAAGAAATAAGCCTGCCTAGTCTCAAGCTAGGGAAAGAAATAAAATGAAGTTAAAACTCACACTTAGAAAGAAACGGAGGTGAAATAAAGGGCTGAAGAAGAAGAAGATGCCAAAGAGTAAGAAGAAACTTTATGCTAGAAAAGCGCAAGCTTGAGGTAGCTGAGGATAATGTGGGGTAAGGGAGATCTAAGCGAGGCAAAGAGAACCTTGAAACCATTGATATCGCAACAGCTCCCCACGTAGAAGTAGTGATTTTCAAAGCAAAGGGCACTCAGCACAAGCGTTCTATAACTACACGCACTACCAAGAAGAATGTTCAAGTAGTCAATAGTACAAGTGAGGATTATGATGATATCAAGATCAATGAACAAGAAGCATATGCTCTTCCCAATTCTAACATTCCAAGTCCCATTCACACTTAGGCCAAGACAATTCCAACTCAGACTGAGTTACCTGAGGCTGACACATCCTTAGATTAATCAGCCAACCCACAAGTATCTTTAAATCCTTCCCCCATTTCTTCTATAAATCCTAAATCTTCCTCCCTCGTAAATTCTCAAATACCAACCTATAGTGTAAATTATTCTCCTCAAATTCCAAACACTATAAATTCCCCAATTTATACCCATTCTTCTCCTTCTCAGTCTTAACCTCAAACTACCAATTCTTCACCTCTAGCCAACACTAAAATTTCCATCATTCCTTCTCTTGTAAAAGCACAACTAACCCCTTCTTCTTCAAATGTACAAAATAATTTTGAACCTAATGTTTCTTCAAAACCATCCACTACCCCTCTAATCCCTTTAATTAGAGAATTGCCTGAAACTAAGAACTCCTCTCAATAAGGAAAGGCAAGCGAGGATGTTGCTAAGGTAAATTTTGTATCCAATGAAGTAACTCCCACCAACAGCAAGCTTGTCCAAGAGGACTTTCCTGATTCAGCCATCTTGGCTTAGATTCTGAAGTTGGTAAGGAAGCAATTCCCAACTCTCAAAACTGATACTAAGTTAGATGGTGCAGTAAGCCATGTTCTACTATCTCAAGAATTGATGAACTTGTCCACAAAATCAAACACTAAGTTATCATAGTTCAATGTGCACTATAGTATTCCTTTAGAATCACCTTACTACAAAAAATTTGAGAATATTCAAGGAAGTGTGTATGCCATACCTTATCATACAGCAAAAGAGAGCACAAAAAGCCTTATGGATAAGATGGTTCTAATCTTAACCGGACTTTCTAACTCTGTAGATTAGGTAAATACGGCTATCACTTCTATCCACATGCCTACTATTCTGGCTAAGTTGGTAGTAGGAAAGATGAAGGGTAGTATTGATACTGTTGTAGAACAGCTGAGTAGCTTGAATGCCATACTAGAAACTTAAGCTACACAATTTCATAAGTTTTTCAAAGAACATGCCAAAAAAAGAAAAGCACTCACACCAAGATCGTGATCTACAAAAAGAAGTTAAATTAACTAAAGATCTTTATCACAGCATGTATAGATTGATGGAATGTATGTCCAAGCTGATGGTGAGCTATGACAAGAAAATAGTAAAGAAAGCTAAGAAGCCTGTGTGGAACTTAGATGCATTAAATGCAAAGTTCGAATCTGCATGTAAAGTGATTAATGACAACATTGATTATTTAGTCAAAAAGGCAAAAAAGGTTCTTCTCGAAGCTATGGGCAAACTATTTCCTAAGCCAATGAAGTCTCTAGACCATTAAAATAGTCTCTTAATTCACAAGAAATTGTATATCCTTAAGGTTTAACTTGAAGTTATGCAAAAGCATGTAGATCAACTTGTGACCACCGGGATTCATGATGTGAGGGATTTAGAATTTATTGCTAGATCCATGTCCTTTAATATGCCCAAGGATCCTTGATATGGAAGCAAAATTGAAGATTATGTTGTCTGCATCAAATTTCAGAGCTCTGATGCAATGCTTTAAACAGTTCACGTGCCAAGGCTTTGATCAGATTGCTGATCTATCTAGCTGTCATCACTTACTTCTTAATGAGCTTAATGATATAGATTTCCTTAATGTGGAGGGAAAGGAGAAGTTGGAGTAGGAAATGTCCTTACTCATCATAGGACAACAGGAAAATTTTCAGTTTGCACTTGACTCCTTTAATCTTAGTCTTGAACAAATTATCAAGGAACAGATAAAAAAGGGGGAGAAGGTAGATGATGCTCAAAGAACTGCAAGTTAATATAAATCATCTTTACCAAAATGACCCCAACAACAGTCTCAGCATCAACAACATCAACATCTACAACATCAATCGCACCAATAATGCAGCTATCTAAAAACCTCTAGGCAGTCGAAATTAGTCTCATAGATAGCTATTGATAAGTGTATAGTTACACTTAATATCATATTAATTTTATACGTTAAACACTATGAATTAAGTAATTTTTATACTTCATATAAAAGATTTCACGTGTTATGTAGTTGTTTTTTATGCAAATGCAGATACTAGGTAAATCATGGGAGTAAAATGATCAAAAGTGGTATTCTATGAAAAAAGAGTGAAAAAGGTGTAAAAAGATGCGTGGAACTCAAAGATTTGGCTTAGGATCAAAGCTGTCAAAGATCGGTGAAGTTGCAAGGAGAATTATGAAGAAAAATGCAATTCACGATCGCGACAATCATT
>CATIWQ010232247.1:0-24930 GCA_949673415.1 Euphorbia schlechtendalii
CAAAAGAAATAAGATAATTTGTAGGATTTGGATGGTTTGGATGATAGACTGATGAATAGACAGATGTATGAACAGACTAGAGAAGATGCAAATATATAGATATTTCCTAAGAACAAGTTTAGTAGAGAAAAACATGCAAAATCATCAAGAATATTTCGTGCACTAAATAACTTCAACAAATAAGGTTCTAGACGCCCTAATATTGAATAATTCACCGTAGAGCAACACATGAGATGACTTTTCTAAGTCTATGGTAAATAAATTATGACACTTATAAGAACTTGGATAACTATAATACTTTGCTTAGTACGGGTCGCTCTCGTATAACCATATTTAGCAAGTTACCACTCCAAAAATGTTAGCTCACTAAACAGCGTTATAATCACAGATCCAGTGATTATACACAATCTTGTTAACCCCAAGATCACTCTTAAAGTTAACTCAAAAGTATATAACTTGATTAATATAAATGACGCAATATAAGATACTCGTTATGACACATAGACATCATAAACTTCGAAATAGAAAGTATAAGCAAAAAACAAAGTAAAGTTGTACGGTATGCAAGTGAAAGCTAAAGTTGATCAAACCGTATCCACTCTTTAATGGGAGTCATCAATCCCCGCAATTCCTGAGTCAACTTTGAATTCAGTTTTGACTCGTACAGAACCTCCGCTAGGATGCTATTCTTTGTGATTATCGAGTAAAAGAATGTTGAAGAACAAAAACTTTTATTGATAAGTGCTTTTTAATTACACTCATACAACAAACGCTTGAATTTGTGTAGAAATATAGTGATCGAAATAAGAATCGAATCACTTATACATTTTTCTTTCTAAGACTTTGAACGTAGAGAAATCTAGTTATTTTCACTCTCTATCTATACATACATGCTACTATACAGTGCCCACACCATGCATGTCTCCATCGAAATTGGTTGATTGAATCCTCTATATATAGAGTGTGAAAGGTTGCGTCTATCCAAACGAAGAGTCGTGTCAATTGTCAAAGAGTTGTATCACTTCATTGTGATTGGATGCAAAGTCTTATCTTTATCCACAGTGGAAAGGCACCTTTTCATGATTGGTTGACTTCCAAAGGGTGTCTTTTCGATTGGTAGTTGATGGCGGTTGATCGTTGTTATCTGGCGATTGGTAGTTGAAAAGTGATAATAATTAACCATCACAAGTCGCGACCGCAAATCACTTGTCACGATCGTGAATAATGGTTGGTAGTTTTCTATTTATGAAGAGTGAGAAGTCGTGACCGCGAATAGGTATCACGATCGTGAAATGCTATTTCTTCATGATTCTTCTTTGCATCTTTGTCGATCTTTGACAACTTTGATCATAAGCCAAATCCTTGTGTTCCATACATCTTTTTGCACCTTTTTCACTCTTTTTCCATAGAATTCCACTTTTATTCATTTTACTTTCAAGATTTACCTAGTTTCTACATTTGCATAAAAAAGAACTACATACCACGTGAAATCTTTTATATGAAGTATAAAATGAAACAAAACCATATCGTTTTATGATTGAAACTGTCTCGATAATAAGAGTAATTATACACTTATCAGTAAGTGATGTTTCTAAGTGGTTTTTTGTTGTCCTAGGGCGACACAATCTCAAGTGCCAACTAATCTTAAGTGTACGTGACACTAATTTGTTATCATGATGATGAGAAAATGCTATGTTAACATTATGAGTGTGTGCGTTCGAGTGTCTGCACTAAGATTCGTGGTTAGCATGACATTTGTATAGTGATAAATTAAAGGTAGTAAACACATAACACATAGCATGCAACGTCTAGTCTTCCAACCATACAACTGCCACGCGTAGGGTTTTTGGCTAGTCTCTATCCTAAGTTTGGTTCATCTTAGTACCATGAAGATACTAAGGAGCACACATGCAAGAAAAATATAATGCATGGTTGTTTGTTGGGTAACACCCTAGGGAAAATGCCTATGGTTTATTTACATGAGTTTTGTAAATAGGTTGTTGATGTAGAAGATTTTTGTTGCACTAAAATACACTACAAGCCTCTCCCCAAACGGGTTCTAACGAGGGAGGTACATGCGATATGGTAACAAGTGCTCCACCCACTCAAGTACTATTTTTTCTCAGGGAGGTAGATTAGTACAAGAGAAAGCTTTGCGGTAATAGGGTACCTTAGACTTACGGCCTAATCCCCTATATTGTAATGTGAAATTATGAATGTTTCATAATTAAGAGAATACAAAATAATGTGATCAATAATTTTCTGCAATTATCCAAAATCTAAAACCTTTGAAAAAAAAGTTTAAGAAAAATCCCCAACGGAGTCACCACTGTGAGCGGATAACACAGAAGCGATGGTCGAGAGCACACTAAATGAGAGGCATGGTCCACTAGGTTGTTTTTTATGAAAATAAAATGAACCGGGTCAGGGACGTGGAAAGTTCGAAAGAGAAAGCGGGAAACATTTTTTATTGGTCAAACCTGAATCCATTGTCTCATAATGTAGAGTCGCCCCTGGATTAGCTCTTCCAAGGATTAAAGTCTTGTGAGGCTTAATATCCGTGGGAAGGCCCACTAAGACACAGAGATTCGAGTACGGGATAAGTTGCTTATTTCTTATTGGATCACATTATATTACATCTACAAAAAACCGTATTTCTTAATTGTGCATGTTCATGCTTATGTCATTTTCAAGTTATAATGCATGATTCACACATATTTAGAAAGCGATAAATCCATACAGAAAGAGGTAAATAAATGCGGAAAAGTAAAGATTAAAATTACAGAACCTCGGGGATGCAACTGCCCGCCTAATCTATTAATTACATTTCCCAAAAAAATATAATTGAAATTGCGATATCCGAAGGAAAAATAAAATCCTAAACATACATCTAATCATAATCTACCTGCATCTACAAAGGTTAGCATAGGGTATAACACACAATTTACACATATTCGATTTGATTTTGGCGAGGCCCGTGTGGCCTAATTAAAAAATGATGATTAAAAGTTCTTATTTAGAAATAAAAGGATTTATTTTATTAACACGTTGGTTGATCATTTTAATTAGTGAAAATGCTCACATGGCAAAGATGTGAGGGGTGTTATATGGGAATATGCTTTTTTATTCCCTTCATGGGGGTATTCTAACAGATATCTTCATTAATTTCAGGGTTCTGAATACTGAAAATTCCCCCGATATTTATAGGAGAAAAAATCCGGGATTTCAAAAAAAAATCCGGCAAGGGGGGGACCCTTGCCAAAACTCTGGTGAGGCTTGCCTCGCCAGACGTCTGGGAAGACCTGTTTTTGTGGTACCTCGATTTTTTTTAATTTAATTTTTTTCCATTTTTTTAAATATTTTCAATAAATTAAATTTCACCAAAATCTAATTTTTAAAGTCTTAAAAATAATTTAAGTCCTTAAAATAAATTGGCAACAAGGAATACTCTCATTCGAAGCTCTCCGGATAACCTAAAACTATGTGATTCAAGGATAAAAAATCCCGAAAAGCCGTCATCATTGAACATGCGAGCTGGTACAATATCTCATGCTCACACAAGGAGAAACCTTAAGAGACCTCCTCTCAAAAGGAGACTGTGCAAACCGAGACCTTGCTGGACACAAATTCAACAAAACTTAATGACAACAAAGAGAAGACCTCTGAAGCTGAACAGAAGACTATCATCCCAACTTATCGACCAAGGATACCTTATCCTAAAAGAGCTAAGCAACATGAAATGGCTAAGAATTTTGATAAGTTCCTTGAAGTTTTTCGTAAATTGCACAATAACATTCCTTTTGTAGAACCCCTTGCTCAAATGTCGATGTATGTGAAGTTCTTGAAGGAACTCTTATCAAACAAGAAAAAGTTGGAAAATGTGGTTATGGTGCAACTTAACCGATATTGTTCCTCTATTTTACATAGCAAACAACCTAGGGAGTGTTTTTATTCCTTGCTCTATAGGAAATCTTGATATTGACAATGTTTTGTGTGATTTAGGAGCTAGTTACAACTTGATGCCATATTATGTGTATAAACAACTTGGTTCAGGAGAACCCCAACCTACTAGGGTATCCATTCAATAAGAAGATCAAACAGTAAGATATCCTAGGGGAATTGTTGAGGATGTGCTAGTTAAAGTAGGGAAATTCATTTTGCCCATTGGCTTTATTATTTTGGATATGGACGAAGACATGTTCCCATCATTTTAGGAAGACCTTTCTTAGCTACTGGTAAAGCTCTTATTGATGTTCATAATAGAATGTTAATCTTGAAAATACATGATGAGGAAGTTATTTCTAAAATGCATGAAGCTATGAGATATCCTCCTTCTAGTGATGACTTTTTTCTCGGATACTATTGATTTAAATTTAAATCCATATTTTTTTTAGAATTTAAAGTAAGAAGAATTGGAACAGGAGGAAGACCATGTGGAAGATCGAAAACATGCTGAATTTGGGTGAGAAGGTCTTGAACAGTTGGCATAATGTTGAACCTTTAATTGACCACCCTAATCTCAAAACTACCGAGCCTAAAGAAATCCAACCTGTTCTTGAACTCAAACCCTTTCCAAAACATCTTGAATATGCCTTTCTTGATCCACCAGAAAGCCTTCCTGTTATCATTTCATCTAACCTTTCCCTAAACCAAAAGGAAGAGTTACTTAACATCTTGTGACAAAACAAGTAGTCTATATCAGTAGCATACCCTTATTTTGAATGATCTTGATAGTTTAACCATTTAAAGCATGTGAAGTTCGAAAATTTTTAGTTTTTACTTCAACAAGTAGTCTAGATCAGCAGCATACCCTTAATTTGATAAGAATTTGAGTCATTTCTTCATGATTTATATTTTGTTTCTTTATTCTTGTTGAGTGGCTAAGACCTTGTTGCATTAGCTAGAACTTGCTATGGGATATACATGTAATACTTGTGTATGATTATGTGTTAGTCTTTTTCATATCACATTAATGATAAGAACTTGCATGGGAAGATTAAGGCATTAGGATTACCCTCTCTAACCAAACAACCTACCCTTTCAACAATCCTTAAATAACCCCATTTGAGCCTAAAGCACTTTCATTCTTACACATTATACAAACCCAAAGCTTTCACTTTGATTTCCCTGAAACACCCTCAGATCTTTTAGTAAGAGATTAGCATCAATTCAAGCAATCGGTACATAATCAGAGACAATATCTTATCATGACACATGAAAGAGAGCAAGAAAAAGAAGGAGCAAGAGCTTCAAGACAGAAGTCTACTCAATGGGTAGAATTCTCATGAATATCATTGTTTTTGTTTATTCTAAAAAAATAAAAAAAGAAGGAAAAAAAGAGAATAATTTTCGTTATTTATATCAAGTAGCAGTAGTTCTTATTTAGGAATAAAGAATTTTTGATATTGTCATGATCAATAAGAAAAGCTTCTGAAATATACAACAACGAGGTCTCCTCAATACAAAAATAGAAGAAAAGCTCTTTGGAAGATCTTATTATTTCAAGGAAGACTGCTGCAAATATCAACTCTCTCTCTCTCTCTTCTACAAGATCTTCTCACACAAAAATATCCTCCATATCATAACCATAACCCTAACCTAATATTACAACCTTCAAAGACCTTAGGACAATGCAATACCTCTTTTCATTGTGCTGAAAACATGACCGATTGGCAAGAATATGGTTCTTGTAACTTACTTTTACTGAATGAGGGAATGTTCTTTTAAAATACCCTAAACACCGAGTGAGAGTGAATCTTGTGAGGCTTCCTGATCTTTGCTACTTGTTTGAAGTAACAAGTTTAAGTTTTCATAAGTTGTGTGCTTTTTATGGTTATAAATAATCACTTTGATGAAGGTCTCCTAGTCTTATTGCTGATTTCTGAACTTGCACTTGAAAAATGAATTTCCAGCTTATTCTTGATTACTTATGTTGAGCTTTAGTAGTTGTTAGTCGCTTATTCTATTTTTGGATTGCTTGAGGACAAGCAAATGTTCAAGTGTGGAGGTATTTGATATGTGAAAATTAGTAGTGTTTAATCATACATTTATGTGCTTAATTGTTACATAAAATACAAGTTTTTATCACATTTTAGTACATTTTTAAGTTTCTGCCAAAATCATGAGGACCTTCCAAGCAGACTGTGCAAAACAGGAAACTATGAAGGAAAGCTAAGGAAAAAAGGTGTAGCTGATGTCAACGACTTAATTATTCCTAAATGGACGTGCATTAAAGGAGAAATAAGGAAATCTACCTAAAATGGAACTCCTTAATTAGTGAATTGATTTGTTTCCTTTGCCAACAAGGAAAAGAAGAGAAAGAGTCCTAATTGATTAGGAAATCTTAGGAGCTGGGGTGTGCACGCCAAAGAGGAGAAAAAATGAAATTTTTATCAGATTTACTAGCTTGCCATTATACTTGGTGAACAAGCTTTAGTTAGATTTTCCTTGTTAATGATAAAAATTAGTATTTATCCTTAAGATAATACTAAATAGGAGTTGTTATCTCTTAATTAGGTTTTTGACATTATTTAGGATTGTTTTTAGTTTACCTATTCAGTCTCTACTTTCTCAAAAAGTAATTGGTGGTTTTTATACCTTGTTTTTACCGATTACGAGAGAGATTCAGAGACCTAAGCATTATATTTTTGTTTTCTTTATTTTCTTTTATTAAACTCATGTTTTGTTATTTTTCTTTTAATGGAGAATCGTCTTTCATCAATTATGAGTGAGTAGTTCCCTTGCATGACGAGCCTACCATAAAGCATGCAGTATGAAGGTCTTCTCCAGTACTATTTGCGATAACTTTATTTGTATCTTTTGACAGATTGTGTATTTGAATACTCAATTTCTATTGAGTTTCGATCGTACTCATACATGCTATAATGATAAGTACCCAGGGGAGATTCATTATAGTTAAAATCACAAATACACACACATATTACAAGAAATCGAGAGGGGATTTTGTATCTTGCCAAGGGTATTGATTTCGATTAAATGCTTAACTAAACCTAATGCAAGTTTACTGATTCAACAAGTACCTAGGAGAGACTTAAATTAGTATTCTTAGAAACCAAGTGAAGCCGAGGGGTGAGCTTGGTGAAATCTGGTTAAGAAACCTTGGATCTTTGTGCTTAATCAAGTTTTTTTATGTCTTTTAATGGAGAACTTTATGCTGCTTGTTGGTAGGTGACGCTTGTGCTTTTTCTTATTGTTCACAGATTACTTTTAGACCTTTACTTTTATTTTTGTCATTTTAATCAAACAACAAAAATTCTCAAAATTGTAGAAGACCTTCTGAACCAGTCTACCAGGGAAATCTTGAACTATTCTAGACTGCTCCTTGTGGGATACGATACTTGTTTTTGCCACCTTACAACTTGACCCTAGTACACTTGCTAGGCATACTTTTTGGGCACAACATTATGCACCCAAAAACATGTCCCCAACATGGAAGGATGAGCCCAATTCGCATTTCTAACTTGGATGAGCATGGCACATCCCTGCATAAAAATTATATGATAAAATAAAAAGTTCTTTACAATTTAAAATTATTTTTAAAATAAGATGAATCTTTTTATAAGACATGAACAATCGAAGTTTCAAAATAGATTAATGAAGATGGTTTAATATTGGTTATTGAAATCATAACAATAAATTAAAAAATATGTTAGTCTAAGGTTGAAGTTTGTGTTTATATTGGGGTGAAGTTTATAAAAAAAAAAGTCCCAAAAGTAATTAAATTACAAAAATAAGAAAAATATATAGAATTAAGGTCAATTAATGAATTCTGTAAATGATTTTAGATGAAAATATTTACATGTGCCGTAGAATCATTCTAATTAACAAATTTTCAAATTTTTTTAAATAAAGTTACGATACATGACCTCATATATCGAAAAATCATTCCTGGTAGGTTTCAAACCACCAATTTTAATTTAAAGAAAGAAATGGCCCACAATCCATTACACGTGCGCTGAAAAAAGTGCAACACCAAATCGTGAAAAATACAAAAATATCATCTTCGGTTTGAACTTTTCTTTGTCAATTAATATTTCAACTTTAAATATATATATTTAAAAAAACATTTAACTTTCATTTTGACACAAGAAATTTTCAGTACAATCTGAGTTTTAAATCCATCAAATGCAAACAAAGGTATTGTAACCGGCATAAATGGGAAAAAAAAAATTATTAAAGGCATTTCTCAAAATTTTCCTTATTAACATGTCATTTATGAAACATTTTTCTAAAATAACTTACTTTTAATCTATACTCTTCAAAATGGAAATCATTGAACTTGTCTTAAACAATATATAACTTTCCTTAACATAATCTAATCACGGATTTGTGATTATATAAATTAATGCTCTCTCCAAAAACATCTATGAGAGGAATTTCTTTGGAACAACACATGGTATCGTAAAAGTAATGCCAACTAATCGTTATATAAAGCATTTTCAACCTTAAAGGTAAAAAATCTAAGCATATTATTTTATGTTCTCCCCTCAAACACTTGTTGTTTATGTCTTAAGTTCAATTTTAAGATGAACAATTGACAATTAAAACATTATATAAATAAACACATGCACTACACCTTTGAACTAACTCATATAGAAGCACTGCATTGCATACCACCTGTTAAGAAGCAGGCCCGTTCGTTCTTAATATTTTGGGGCTTAATGAACAAAATTGTTTTATTACTCGTTACTAATAATAAAAGGGTAAATAAGTATAGTCTCTTGAGTTTTGATCAAATACATTAGTACCTCCATGTGTTTTAAAATATTACTTATACCTTCTTATGTTTTGATATTATCATACTATAACCTCCTTGTAACTTAAATTATAAGTTTTTCTATCAAAATTGTTAACATAATAAGTATTTGTTGATATATTTACTTTTATTTTGTTAGTATTACAAAGTCTATAATCATCGAAAGTATTATTTTTGTAATTTATAAGCATTTTTATAAATTTCAATATATGATCTCACGAGAAAAATAACAATAAAAAATTTTTGGAGTTATTTTAATTTCTAACATTCTAAGATATGATATATAAAACTAATTTTTATTCATAAATATATATTATGTTAAGAAATTCAATACAAAAAGGGATTATATAAAATACAAGGAAGTTATAGTATGATAATGATAAAACACAGGATGTATAAGTAATTTTTCAAAATACAGGGAGTAACTAGTGTGTTTGATCAAAACACATGGATGTTATAATTAATTGCTTTCAAATTTGAAAACTATAATGAAAAATTGACATTTTAAATTTAAAAACAGAACCTCCAAACATTTGTAACCTTTTTCACTTGATGTAACTTAATTAATGTTTATTTCACACACTACAAGTTAAGAAGCTATAATTTTTTTTTTTATTTTGAGGCTCCTATTTATATTGAGTCCTGTGAGTTCGTCCATACTAGCCCCCAGCTAAGAAGTCAAGAACCCGTTTTAAGACCCGGATTGAGCTATGCGATGCGTCTATTTCACACGATACATTGCAGGGAAGCAATTGGCAACGATTGGTTAACCAAAAGTGTGCAATGGACAGGACGTAGGAGAGAACTCCGTGGCTTGACTTGTTCAATAATTAGATTTTAATGGAATAGTAAAGAGAACTGTGTCGTGGTAGGACACGTGTACTAACCGCGTGGAACTTTCCCACCAATTAAATCACTGGCTTCTGCCATTTTTTTCTCAATTCACTCGGCAAATCCTGGCCTGGCCTTCAATCAAAACTAACTCTCTATAAATACTCTGTTGGCTAAGAAATAGACAATAACAAAAACCACCAATACCAACAGGCAACAGCATTTAAAGCAAAGCAACAATGGAAGACCAAACAGTATCAGAAGAACTCCCTACTGGTATCCGCTTTTATCCCACAGAAGAAGAGCTAGTTTCCTTCTATCTCCATAACAAGCTGGAAGGAAAACGACGAGACTTACACCGTGTTATTCCTATTATAGACATTTACAACCTTGAGCCATGGAACCTCCCAAGTACAATTCGCCAACTTGTTTTTGAAATTAAAAGTAATAGTTGAAGAAATTGTAGCTTAAAGTTTGTTTCCTGAAATGTGTTGCAGAGGTTGCCGGAGAACTATGCCAAAGAGACACAGAGCAATGGTTCTTCTTTGCGCCGAGACAAGAAAGAGAAGCAAGGGGAGGGAGACCTAGCCGTACAACAGCAACTGGATACTGGAAAGCTACTGGTTCTCCTGGTTATGTTTACTCGTCAGATAACAGAGTGATAGGAGTCAAGAAAACCATGGTTTTCTACAAAGGGAGAGCTCCTTCTGGGAGAAAAACCAAATGGAAGATGAATGAATATAGAGCTATTGAAGGAGTAGCACATGAATCTTCCGCAACCACCATTCCTAAAGTACGTATTTATGCTATCATGCTAGTAAAGAGGCCAAATAGCTCCCTCAACTTGTCTCATGTCACCTACTGCTACCCTAAAGTCCCCGTAGCTCCCTCATCTTGGTAAATTTACCCCGTAAATGTCATGTGACAGCTTCTGATTGGAGAGAGAAAATTTAAAAAAATGACATCTTTGAAAAGTTGAGATAGCTACGTGGGCCTTTTCAAAATTCAGGAGGCAGTAGGCGAAAATAGACAAGTTGAGGGAGCTGAAGATGCGATTAGCCAAAAAAAAAAAGATGAGGATGAAATTGACATGGAAATTCAAATCGATGCTCATTTGTTTGTAACGAGGGTGATTTCAAATGTGCAGCTGAGGCATGAATTGAGTGTGTGTCGAGTTTACGTAACATCAGGGAGTTGCAGAGCATTCGACAGACGCCCAGTGGGAGTAGGGACAAGAGAGACAAGAGTTGTTGGTGGTGAGAAAGGTACAACATCTGGTCACAACACCAGCATGATGTCACCTCAAACTTCCAACTCAGGAGGCCATCATACTGATCTCCCAACCACACCACACATGGTTGATAATTTAGCATGGGAATGGGAACCACACAATTGGCCCTAAAATATGCACCATTTGTGCCCACTTCTAATCTATATCTGCTGCCCTTGCCTTACCTACAATAGGCAAGCCTCAGCGTAGCACTAATTACTCTAATTTCAAATTGTTTATTCCTTCATTGTAAGGTGAGGAAAGGTATAATAAGAAATCTGCAATTTTTTTATCAAATAAATGTAAGATAAAACCCATTGAAAAAATTCGAAGTTGAAAGATGAAAACTAGAGATTTCCAACTCAGCTTGGACCAATGTTAAGTATGAGGTTGGCTGAATTCAAAAGTATCATCCATTCATCTTGTTTATGCTGGAACCGAATATTTTAATGTAAAAAAATAAAAGAGTTACAATGCATTTCTACAAAAAGTCCAAGCAAATATTTAAACAAGTGGAGAACTCAAAAGTCAATTTTATGACTCTACGTCTAGTATTATTTGAAATTGTGAAGTTTAAGTCAAGGTTAATAATGTTTTATAATTCGGTTTTCTTTCTTTCTCAAGCATGCATGTAAAAGGCATTAAACAATTTCAATGCTTATGTCAAGGTAAAAGGTTTATAGTTTTCTAGACAGCTCAACAAAGGTTTAGGTTCCTCAAGAACATAGTATACTGAAAACATGTAATCTCGAGTAAATTTTGAAAATAAGTGATGAGGACATCAATATGGAATGAAAGTCACTTGACCAAATGTCAAGGTTCCAAGAGAAGGAAGACCCGGGGAGAATAGTTATTTTTGGACACACCAGATAAAACAAGTAAACAATTATAGGTGGTCAATCAAGAAAATGCATCAAAATGTCTGTATGAATGGATTCTCCAAATTGGTAACAATATAATCAAGTAATGCAAAACTAATGGCAGTAAACCTACAAAACTGGAAGTTTGCTTGTCTTACATAAAATAGCATTGTGATGAAGTTCATACAAACCATTTGCCAAATCATATTGTACTTTTGGTGAGAGAGAAGCAAACATCATCAGTTCAAAAGCATATTGTATTTAACTATAAGTGAAGGAATTCTGCTTCACTTGCTGGTACATTCCAAGATTTTCGTACAGATTGCGATCCTAGAAAAACTATAAAATAGTTTTAAATGGAACTTTCTTCTAAACAGGAAAAATGATCACATAGTTGAATGCCAACTTAATGCTGCAAATTATTAGTAAAGTATAACATCAATTCTATATAGCTTATTCCCAGTAGTTTTCCTTGCTATTATACGCAGACTATGTGCTCTATCTTTGTTTTTAGTTGCATGTCTATAAACAGAAAATAAGCAAAAAGCCAAAAACGACATGATTAGACTTAGACTCCGATCTTATAATCCTCGCACCGAAAGAACTAATAGAATCAATCATAAAAAAAATTCATCATCCAATCATTAAACAGTGAATTAGCTAATCTCATTGTTAGGTCATAGTGTCATACTCATATCTGAGCAACTGGAATCGACTACCGTCTCAAAATCTTGCAGTTGTGAAAATATTAAATAAAAATGTATAAGGTAATTCATTAGTACTAGTTCCATAACATACACATATACACACCATTTAAAGTTTTAAACTAGCTCGAATAGATTATGCATTTTGTAATATGTCTAGCAGAAAAGGCCTATAAGCAAGCTTGGTGGAGATAGTCTCCTATACTCATCGTTTCACAGGAAAATTATGTCACCACATGTCAATTCTTCAACTCAACTGACCTATTATAGCACTCAGATAAGAAGGTAAGTATTAGACTAGACCAGATAGAGAACATCACTGAAGCAAATTTTCTTCACCTCCACTAAATTCAACTCTGTTTGGCAAGTGTTTCCTTCCACTATGTAGATAATTTGTTTTTAATTTGCAAGGCCTTCATTATTGAATAGTTCAAGAGTCAAATTTCAATGCATAAAATCACCAAATCGTCATCATGACCTCACCCAACTCATCGTGTTTAATTGTCACCAAACACCAGAAAAAAGATAGAAGGGGAAAACAACACCTACTGATCGAAAAGAGTGAAGAAGCGTTTTAAAATTCATAAAAACAAGTTATTACCAGTAGCAGCTTCAATGCAATAACGATCAAAAGTATTCTAGATAAACTTCAGTACAAGTTAGTAAATCTGAGCACATTGGAGGTTTTTGTATATAAGCTAAAAGTCTGCAAAATCAATCACTAAATCTAAAAATACTCGATAACCAAACACATATTTGGTTAATTAAGGAGAATTAAAGAACCATGGAATTGAAAAGGCAATGAAAGCCGCCGGCATGTATTTGATATATAATGAAATACGACATCAAAAGCTTGTGTCGCAAGAGGAGTTACCTTGAAGAAAAGTATTTTCACTGATGCAGGCGTCATTGGAATGTGAAGGAGCCAGAGACAAAGAGAAGATGAAGTTACCGGAAACTATGTGCCTACGTCTGCGAAGCTCCGGGCGGTTGATTTTTCCATATAAGCTAACCTATAAACATGTTATTGTTTAAAAAGTGCATTAAAAAAGAATCAAATAGATAAAATATTTAAATTATGCATTGAATATCTAAAATGCCAGCGACAATTATTTCAAAATGGAATGAGTTATATTTTTGCAATGAAATTTATAACAATTTTACTGTTTTTTTAATGAAAAGGATTGATTTTACTGTTTTTCAAACAAAAGGTTTATGGAATAAAGAATCACCAATGTAAAAAAATAAAACCAATTGGGTTTTAAAATTGATACATTTACTGGTAATAGGTGGGGATGACCAGAAACAATTCCTGATTCCACCAAAAACTCATTTAATTAAAAAAGTGTAAAAATAAAAGAAATATTAAATTATTTGACGAAAAAATTAATTTTACCTATTTTGATCAAAATACATAGGTTAATAAAAAATATAATACAAATTAGTGCTAAATTTTAAAAAAAATTAAAAGTACAACTATATTTTATAATTAAGAGACGATAATAAAATTTACAAAATTATAATGAAATAGAATAAATTTGAAACTCGTTCAAATCTTGCTTCATATATAGTTAAATAATGAGAATTTTTGAAATGATTAAGTAAGGGAATACAACCCAATACATAAAAAAACTAATTTTATTTTACTTTTTTGATAATTAAGTAAAATCAGTGTTTTAAAAAGCGCTAGGCGCTAGGCGGGAGCTAGGCGCAGGCGGGGATTAGGCGGATTCAATTTTTTTATTATTTTAATATTTAATAATACATAATAATTATTATAATATAAATACTAATAGTCTAATGCAATAAAATGATAACATTAACAACTCAGTTTAATATATAATAACATAAAAAATATAAAATAATAAAAAATCGTTGCGGTGTTCCTAAAAATCTCGCCTAGACCTCGATTTTTAAAACACTGCTTTTTTATGTTATTTTATTAAAATAATAATTTTTTTTAATTAAAAAATCGACGCGTGGGCCGCCTAGACGCTAAAAAATCGGTCATCCTTCTAACAACGCTCGATTTTACAAAATCGTGGCGGTGTTCTTAAAAATCTCGCCTATGCCCTATTTTTAAAACACCGTGTAAAATATTACTAAGCGTCTATTACAGCTTAGGAAACCAGCCAGATCGAGCCGCCTCAATGTATCAAAGAAGACTAAGTCTAACCTTATCTCAACAAGGGATAAGGCCAGGGGACAATCAAGCCAAATTGGTTTATCAGCCTGGAGAGATTTCATTAGCGAATACAACCAAGATTCTACTTCCTAAAACTTATTCGCAATAGAGACAGTTTGTCCTAATTAGGACTCCTTGTACAAGAACACATTCTATCCTATTGAGGAGATAAATATCTATTTAGGCAAGAGTTCTATTTGAGATACAAGTCCCTCTCATAACCTAAATAGGAGGGAATCAAAGTCTACAAAAGACCCTCCTAGGTCACCAAAGGTACGATATTCTTAACACTCAAACTTCTTACCTACTCTTTTAAATCCAATCTAACTTGGGTATCAGAGAGGCAACACTGATCGTACGAATTGTCCCCCATAACAAGCACTTATGTTTTATAGGAACCTTCAACAACCAAGAAGAGAAGCTTGAGGTGAATCTCAGTTAGAGGATTAGCGTGTGAAACTACATTCCAGAACTACTCTTTCATTGGTGCGGTGAGCATGGACTGAATTTACTTGTTCAAGTAAAAATTTTAATACGAACATGACTTTCAAAGTCTCAGTCAGTGCGGCTCTAATATTCAAATTTTAAATTTCTATTATTTTGTTATCAAAATTAAATAACATGTAGAAGTCAATTGCAATTACTACCATATTATAACTCTCTTTCGCAGAGCGCAGGAGAAGTGGTTAATTCATTCCTCATTCATCAACAATTCATTCGGCATTCAACGTGGCAAAGGACAGTTGGCATTCATACTAATTTATTCAACCAAATTGCAATGACTAGATGCTTCAAAATCTATATGGTTATTATAATTGATAGCATGAAATTTCTATATGGTTTATTAAATTCAGAATCCAGTTTTACTAACCGTCTAGAAAGATAAAAAAAATTTGTTACTCTTTGACAAAAAAAAGATATCAAGATCATATCGTTGCAAAGAAAATACATCATTCGTTAATCACACTCAAAGAGAGAGTAGAAATCTTTATAAAAATTGCATGTCAGCTAACGAGTTCCGTGGTACAATACCGCTAATCATAGGTGATGAGCCAAAAACCAACCTATCAATAACTGTAAGAAATAGTCCAATGACAACATATCGCATAGCCGACGAGCCAAGAGCGGACCTATTTAGACAATCATATCGTCACATGATGGTAAATATATGGATATCATACTCGTCATAAAAGAGTGTCAAAACGATGAAAGCCTACAAAGATAAGCAATTAAGCAATCCTTCAACCTTAAAAGGTTTCAAATTGTTTAAGAGGGGGAATTCTGGTAACTCGGAAAATATTTCTTATATAGAATAAGGTTCAGAGAATTTCTCTACAAGTAAGAGATCAATTTTATTTGGGATACAACTCTATCCTATTAAGGGATGATATCAAATCAAGGGATATAGTCCTTATGTGACTACAATTCCTAATCCTAATCTATTTAGGATCATCTAAATGCATATATATAACAGCTTCAATACCACAATGGTGCGAGATCTTATCTTTAATACTTATTATTCCTTGCCTCCTCTTTTAATTTCTTTGCTAACTAAAGTATCGGAGTGACTATGCTAATCAATCGCCTAGTCCCCCTAACCTTATTTTGCTTTACAGGTATACAAACCGGCCAAGAATTTACACGATTCAATTTTATAGTTTGGAGCGTTGAGTAATTTTATATTCCAATCTTCCATTGGTGCGGTGAGCGTGTATTGTATTTTCTTATTTATACTTTTACATATAAAAAACTTTGGCTATTTTTGTTTTTCATTGAAAAAGTTCCATGAAACCGTATAGCTGATATAAGAGTGGTATAAAGCCTTTATACAACTTATTTTTCATTAATCATCGCAATTATTTTTAAAATACCGCAAAAAATCATTGTTGGAAGGCCTTATGTCTAGCATAAGAGCTCTTATACCAATTTTTTTTATTATTTTTGTAAAAGTATTATATACCTGGTATACGAGCTCTTTTACAAGTATAAGAGTGGTATAAGGTTTTCATTTCAAGACCAATATATAATAGCAAGGCCTAATGAATCAAAAAGTGCTCCAACTTGTCAAAAAAACTTGTGTCTTTGAACTTTGACAACGTGTCCGCAACTACCTCAACTTCGAAAAGTGCGCATTTGGACCCCTTATGTCCTATGTAGCATCCTACATGGCAAGTGTTGAATTTTTTACAAGTGGTTGATCATAATTCATTAAATAATTTTAAAACTTCTTAAAATGTTAAATATCTCTCGCCTCGTTCTCTCTCTTTTCTCACTGTCAAACTCTTGATTCCGGTGATTTCGTTTGTTTTCCGGTAATAAATCATGAGTTTTTTCGAAATATTTTCACGAATTGCCAAAATTAAATGGTGGTTATTAATTTGACATTTAGAAACTTATTACAATATATAATCCATAAATGACAATTTTGGTTGAGATGTTGAATTGATATGATTTTTTTTTAATTAAATTGAAAAAAGAGAGATAAATATGAATACTGTAAAAGTTATTGCGTAGAAGATGTTGTAATTGTAATTAAAAAGGTGATAGGGATTCACTTTATTGAAATTTTTCTTTATTTTTTAATATATATATCACGTGTCAAGTTAGGATTGTATCGACTTTTCAAACTTGACACGTGACAGCGACTATGACACATCTTCTTAGCTGAGAGCTTGAAAGTAGTTTAGAAACAGAGATGCGATGCACTTTTTGGCCGTTAAAGTAGCTGCGGATACATTGTCGAAGTTCAAGGGGGCACGTGATTTTAGTTTGAGCACATACCTAGAAACAATAATGATCATGCAACCAATCAGTAGCCACACAAATCAATTCAATTAGTTCAACATAAAAGATAAATTCAAAGAGCTCAGAGTACAACTGATGGATCTACACATAATCACTCAAAATCTATCACATTGGAGACCTTAAACCATTAATTCCTAAATCAAGCATCAAATGGAGCAACAGGGAAGTCCAAGTTAAACACAAGGAAATTTCCAAATAATTTGTTGCCCAGAAATATATAGATATCAGCAGCCAACTTAGTGATGACTCGCCAAAACAACAACAAAAAAAAAAAAATAAAAAAAATCAAATCATCATATTACTGAAAATTCACCATAATTGAACAAAAGACAAGCTAAACAGAACGAGAAACTTCAGAACCCAATAAAATCCAGATGAAAACAAGCATAATAAACTTCACAAATGGAGAAAAAAACTCATAATGATAATTAAAAACTGAAAGGAAAACAAACACATCAGAGCATAGGCAAAAGTTGATTTAATTTCATAGCTTCAAAGACATGTCATTTTAGATGGCCTTGCTGGTAAAAATAAATCGGCGGCGGCTTAGGTACAGCCGACGACGTAGGTTCAGGCGACGGCTGTTGAAGTTGTACTTTGCTGGTTTCATATCTGGTTCAATGTGGATGACAATTAAGATTTGAAAACCTAACTGTCGTATTAGCATAAATCCAAATTAGAAAATGATTATTTGCAATATTTGAATTTTTTATCATATAACCAAATTTAATGGGTCGTAATGTTGTTTTTCCATTAAAAAAATCCTTAAAATAACATAACATTATTATTATTCTCAAAAAAAAAAAAATTTTTAAACGCTGATTTAATCTGCTTTTAAAAAGATTTAAAAGCTCATTTTAAAAAACAATGAAATCACTTACCATATTTTTTTAAGTTTATCTTTTTTTATCCTAAATTAAATATTTGTAGGGCAAAACTATGAAATTATATAGTTTTATATAAGTTGTTTATATTAATATCTTATCATTATATTCAGTAATTCTATTATGTTAACGTGTAAATAAAACTTAAAAAAAACTTTTATAGTTTAAGTTATACAAGAAATTAAGGTAGGTAGGTGAACAATTAGTACTAGTTCACTGTGCCCGTGATGCATGAAAAAAATGTTTTGAAAAGTATATTAATATTAATCTTTGATTCCTTTAAAGATATATATAATAAAGTTTATACGTAGGTCTAATGGTTGAGATCGAAGTTGCAATCCTAAGTATCACAGATTCGAATCGATGGGGTAAAGTGAATATTTTTTCTAAATATTGTAAGCTCAATAAATAATTTATCTTTAAAATAATTATATTTAAGCTTTTATTCAAGTCCATGTACAACATAAAAATCCCCATGGCTCCTCCCAGCCACCCCAAGCTAACCACCGCCATATCACCAGCCACCACTCTTTCCCCAACCGCCGCCCTCCCCAGCCTAGCCACCACCGTCCCTTCCCCCCTCAACCCATCTCAGCCTAAACAACCTCTAAACACCTCCAAAGTCTATTTCGAGAATGTCCCTAATGGTCTCGATGTGCAGGCCATGAGGAAACGTTCCTTCGTTATGGGGTTCGCGGGCATTCAAAGCAAGACTCAACAATGGATTTGTTTCCCCAAATCCGCTGAGGATACCATCATCCAAGAAGAGGCCGATTTTCCATCAATCTCCTCGTAACTCAAGGTCTTTTACCGATGTCGTCTCCAATAAGGTGATGATGCATTCAAAGGAGCAGAAGGTGATTAATGTCCCGGAACCGGTTCCTAGTAATAGTAAGTTAAAGGAGTTGTTGGTGTCAGTGGCCCCGTGGAAGAATAGAGCCTATGATGCTAGGTTGATTAACATATCTCAAATTTGAATCATCACTGACCTTATCGAAGAGAGGGGCTTTGCCATGGATTTCTCGGCTCCGGCTGGCGATGATTGCGTTATTATTGCCTTTGTTACCGTGGAGGGGATGTCTTCTTTTCTTCATGGTGATTGGAAAATTATGCGGGATATTTTGTATGAAGTGCACCCCTATCGACCGATTTTGTGTTAAAGGAGAGCATTGTGCATTTGGACCTCAGGAGAATTCCACCATCCCTTGTTAGCGAGACATTGGTAAGGAGTTTAACAAGTCGTTTTAGACGTATTATTTCGTTTGATTGTGATTTTGAAAGACCCGACCGCTTGGACTCGATTTCATGTTTGATTTCCGTATCGCTCACTACTAAATGTGACCCTTTTAAAGTATGCATCGGGACTGTTGAGGCTATAGTATACCCGGTATTGAGGCAAGGTGTTGGTTGCCAATATGGCTCGGAGGTCGATTTTAGAAGTCCGAGTAGTGATGGGGAATTGTTGAGTAGCTCATCTATTGGTGTAGCGTCCTTAGACTCTGATTCAGTGGCTGCCGAGAGCCCCCTTAGAGAGATTCTACCAGAGCTTGCTCGTTGGAGTGTTATCTCCCGAAATGGCTGAGGCCACGATCGAAATCAGGAGCGTCTCCATGTGAGGAGGTGAGGTAGATTGTTCGGTAGAATTGGGATAGTTTGGTCTAGTCGGTTTTGCTTGTATTGGGACAATAGTTGGGTCCGAATCCTCGGGCTCAGATATAATGAATATGAACAAGGTGATTATGCGTTTGAAGAAGAAGGAGCTCAGGCAAAGCGAGGAGGAGATAACGTTGAACGTGTGGGAACGAGTGAAGCTTTTTAACAAGGAACAATTCAATGTTGCGATCAATGCTTTGAGGGATGGGAGCAAGTAAGCTAGTTGCTCTTTGCATTAACGAGGTTTTAATTATTTTGAATTATGTCGCTTAATTTTTTGAGTTGGAATTATCGGGGAGGAGTATCGAATAGCGCCAAACAATTTTTTATTCGATCTTGTATTAGAAAATGGAATTTACAGTTTGTTGTTTTAATTGAAACTAAATTGGCTAGTATTTTGGACCAAGCCATCCGTAAGCTATGGGGCCACAATGACTTCAGCACACTTTTACGTTCCGTCGTTGGGTCTATTGAGGGGAATCGTTTTGTCTTGGAATTCATTGTTGATCCACGTATTGATTATTGATTCTTTGAATAGATGAGTTATTTTTCACGTTGGATCAAATGTCATAAACGTCCATGTGGTTGCTTTATACGGTCACACGAGTGTTTTCGAGAGGGATCACATGTGGGAGGAGTTGACATCGAGAGTTCTTACCCTTGAGAATGAAATTGTTTGTGGGGATTTCAACGAGATAATTCATATCTTGGAATGTTTAGGGGGAAGTTTTTCTAATTCCATGATTCAATTCCGTGATTTTATTGATAATTGTGTGCTTCACGATTTACCCTTGCATGGGAGGGATTATACGTGGTCAAACCGACAAGCATGATCAAGAATTGATAGAGTATTCATGTCTTGTAAGATTTTGGATTTATGATCCTTGGGGAACATTTCTACAGTGGATAAGACTCTCTCGGATCACTTCCCCACGGTTTTTAAATCTAGACCGTCAAGTGCTTCGGGCCCTTACCGTTTCGATCTTTAATTTTTTGTGGGACCATTAGGAGTTTAAGGACTTCATTCAGAATAAATGGGGGCTGATCTATGGTAGATGAGGTAGTGAGGATGTCAATTTTTAATTGGCAAGATTACGTGAGGATATTCGGCCGTGACACTTATCGCACTTTGGTAATCTTGAACAACAAATTAAAGGTTTGGAAGAGAGAGTCCTTGCTCTCACTTCTAGTTCGGTATATCGGCCTCTAGATGACATGATGACACAAGAGCTAAACTAGAAAAGAACCAAACTCTTTGATGCTAGAAGATATCATGATAAGCTGAATTACCAACAGTCCCGTGTTCGGTGGACGGTCCTTCTGGATAATAACACACCTTTTTTCCATCGTGTTGATTTAGTAAGGGCTAGAGTTAATCACATAGACCAGCTGGAAATTAATGGTGTTTTATCTAATGATATTGGGGCAATTTCGCTGGTTATAAGGGATTTTTACGGGGATTTGTTTGCGGAAAAAGTTGATACCCCATTCTTGCTCTTGGGGCTACAATTTCAAGAACTTGGTATAGCCTTTAAGGTGAGTCTAATTGAGCCTTTTACCATAGCTAAAGTGGTGGTAGCCTTAGATAAGTACGGTGATGATAAGGCTCCTAGCCCGAACGGTTTTAACTTTTATTTCTACAAGAGTTTTTGGGATGTTTTACAACCCGATATCATGAGGTTTTTTTCTCACTTTTACGAGACCGATGCCATCCCGGAGTCTATGAAATTATCGCATATGGTTCTCATCCCCCAAATTCCAGTTCCTCTTTATTGAATAATTTTAGGCACATTGCACTTGTTCATGGTATGTATAAATTGTTAACTAAGGTTCTCGCGAATCGCCTACAACCCTCCCTTAGTGGGCTGATTTCAGGGAACCAATTTTCCTTTATCAAGGACCAGAGTATTCATGAATATTCCTTTATTGCTACAGAATTAATCCATTCTATCCATAGAAGGAGGTAATCTTGTTTGGTTCTCAAGTTGGATTTTCAAAAGGTTTACAATTGTGTTTCTTGGTCATATGTTGATGAGGTGTTGAGGAGAATGAATTTTGATGAGAAATGGATTGAGTGGCTCTTGGGCTGTCGGTTGAATTCCAAGGTTTATGTTTCGGTTAATGGTACTACTAGTGCACCAATTCATGTGGGTAGAGGTGTAAAGCAAGGTGACCCGATCTCTTCGTTCATCTTCCTCTTAGCGATCGAGGGTCTTAAGAAATTATTCGATGCTTGTATCCGGGAACAATTAATTCTAGGATTTCACATTGATGGTGTGGAGTTGGATGTTTCATTAATCCAATTTGTGAATAACATGATTTGCTTTTTACCAGCAGACTCGACGCTCATTCCCGTTTTCACTAGAATTGTTCATTGCTTTGAGCTAGTGTCAGGTTTAAGCATTAACTATCATAAGAGCTCATTATTGGGGGTTAATGTTGACGATGGTTTTGTGCATTCGTGAGCAGGCTTATTGGGGTGCAAGGCTGAATTTTTTCCAATAAGATACTTAGGAGCTTCGTTAAGTCACAAAAAGATCCCAACGTCGTATTAGAACCTGTTGATAGTAAAGTTCCAAAGTCACCTATCGAGTTAGAGAGGGAAATGTCTTTCTTATGCGGGGAGAGTAACTCTCATTACATCGGTTCTCTCATCTTTCCCGATTTACATCCTTTCGCTTTTCAAGTTACCAAACATGGTGAATAACAATCTTACTCCCCATATGCGTAATTTCCTTTCGAAAGGAGATGCAAACAAATCCGGGTTACGTAAGGTAAGGTGGAACACAGTTGCTTTACCCAAATGTCTTGGTGGGTTATACATTAGAGACTTCAAGGTAATTAATGTTAGCTTTCTAATGAAGTGGATTTGGAAGCTTAAGAACTCGGATCCCAATTCATTATGGTTTAAAATATGTGAGGAAGGATACAGTTTTTCATCTTGGGGGGCGTTCAATTTAGTTGATGTTAAGTTTTTGTGTTATCTTTGGAAGGGTATTTTCACGTGTTGTGTGAAGAATGCTACGTGTTGGAAGTTATTCAAGTTAAATGTAAAGGTCTCTATCGGTGGTGGTGAGTTGTGCTCATTTTGGAATGATAATTGGATGATAAATGTCTCCTTGGCAAGCTTATTCTCGGACTTGTACTTATTGTGCAACTGTAAGCAATGTAGCATGTGTGAGGGCTGCTCAATATTATTTGGTATGGAGGCTTATTCGAGATCGTTTTTGGAAGCGCAACTTAAAGATTTCGACGAGAGAGAGGTGCGGCGAGTTAAGGAGCTAGATAATTAAAGCTTGTCCCGCTATTTGCAGCGTAGTGGACGTACCTTTCGAGGTGGGGCAGCAGCTGCCGCTTCAATGGTCCCAAAGAAGTGACATTTTTCTTGGATACCCGGAGATCACACATCACACACGGCCAAATCTTTTTGCTACGAGTTTTATGGTGGATATTAATCTTCGCTTCTAGGTGTTGATTTCTTGGTATTATGGAATGCAAGGTGCTGCCTAAGATTCTTCGGTTGGTTGCTCTTCCACCGGAAACTCCCAACGTTGAGTTTCCTATTGCTAAGGAGATGTCCTAACATTCTCAACCTGAAGTGCCCTTTTTGTGAGGAAGATGAATCTATGGAACACGCCATTCTACATTGTCATGGATGCTCGACGATTTGGAAAAGTTTGTTCAAGATCTTTGGAATATCGTTGGTGATGCCTAACTCAGGGTTCGATTTTCTCATGCTTTGGAGAACTTATTTCCGTAGCGGCCCCAAACGTGACTTTGCCACATCCATTTGGTTTTCCTATGCTTGGTTACTTTGGAAACGTCGAAACAAATTTGTTTTTGATGGAATAGTTGGTTCAAGGGATCTTGCGTTATCTTGTATCTATTTTTCTTGGTTTACCTTTAAATGTAATGTTACTAGCCACTTGGACTTTGGGATTTCAGATGTTTTTGTTTATCCAAATTTATTCCTCGCTTGTAATTAACTAGTATGCTACTCTCTACTCGAGAGTATTCATCTAGTCCGTTTATATTAATGAATTTTTGGCCAAGTCTCGACTCTTGCTCGATGGAGGTGCCAACCTAGTTGGGATGTCCATCTCGTGAGTTGTGGTCTTGGTCTTTTTCTTCAAAAAAATTTAAGTCCATGTACTAACCTAAATAAATTTACAATAAAAGAATACATATGATGAGAAGTAGCTTAGGATTTGGGTGGATATAGGGATGTAAACGAATCAAACTATTTTCAAGCTCAACTTGAACAACAAAAATTGTATTTGTGGATGCTCAATAACAAGGCTTGATTTTTTACAAGTGAGTTGAACTAGAGTTGATCTCATTTATAAATTCAAATTTTTATTCAACTCGATTCGAGTTCAACTTACTTTTTTTTTAAAACCTCCCGGAGGAATGGTGTGTCCCTCCAAAGGAAAAAAGGTTAGAATAGGTGAAAATTTCGGGGTATATATCCCAACTAGGTTGATGCATACGCTTGCCTACAAAATACCTATCCCTCTTTTATTAATGAGGTAGTGATACTCAAGAAGAGTATCACGTCAATTACAAGAGCATTAAAAATCTGGGTTTACAAACAAATCTGACTCCGCATCACTAATAACTCACCTATTATATTTAAATTAGAACCAACATAAGTGTAAACGGAGGCTGATGTGGTCCACTAATGGTTGAGTCTCTTCAAATACAAATTTGTTTCTTGATGGCCAAATAGACCAGGCCATGGTAAATCATATTGCTATCCCAAATTCACTTGCACGGCCTAATTTAAAGTAGGATTGCCATTGTAGCAGAAAGGCGTAACTGCTGTTGGGAATAGGAGAGCTAATGCCGAGCTTACTGAGTGCTGAAAACCAAGCAGTGCGACTTCTATTACATAGCAATAGAGCATGTTCTAACGACTCTTGATGCGAACAAAAGGGGCAGCGATCATCAAGTATCAAATTA
>CATIWQ010232253.1:0-11748 GCA_949673415.1 Euphorbia schlechtendalii
CACCAATCAGTGATCTGAGCAAAAGAAGGTGAGTTAAAGTGGGTTTGCTAGTATTTATAGGATGTGAGATGGGTTAATGGGCCTTTTCATGGATTCTGGGTTTGGGCCTGGTATATAAACTATACACCATTGAATAAGAGAAATCGTAAGAAATACCCAGTTTGAGATTTTATATTTAGTAAATACTCCATTACTATACTTATTTATTCTTTGTCACTTTCGACTATCTGAATTCATTTAATATCCCTTATTCAACATTAACTACTTTTTAGAGATTATGAGATTCAGTTTTCAAGTTCAATTACTGTTATTTCAAGATCTTCTTCTCACATTTAATTTCTTTCCCAAATTCATTTATGGTGATCTTCTATGATTCAATTTTTTCATTTTCTTTCCAAATTCATTTGTGGTACTTTTATCTTATTCAATTTAATTCATAAATTTAATTTTCTTACTCATCAATTGATTATGAAATCTCCAGTTTAGTATCTTACCAACATCAATTTAATTTTAAATTTGGAATTCAAGAACTCACAATATCAAGTCAAAGTTACGAATTCCAACACAACCTCCAGTTCGATATTATTTTTGTTTTCCAAAAAATATACCATTTTCCAAAGGAAGTATACAATTTTTCAGAATAAATATACGATTTTCAAACAGAAATATATTATCTTTTAAAAGAATTATACGGTTTTCTCAAAGAAATATACATTTTTTAAGAAAAATATACCTTTAAACTTGTCGTGCTGTCCTTTATGTTTAAAGACATTAGAAATATACAATTTTCCCAAAGAAATATACCGTTTCCAAAAAAATATACAACAGAAATATACCAAAAAATATACAATGTTTCAGAATATATACAATTTTTCAAAGGAAATATATAGTTTTTTAAATGAAATATATGATTTTTCAGAAGAAATATACCATTTTTCAAAAGAAATATACGGTTTTTCAGAAGAAGTGTACAATTTTTAAGGAAAAATATACCTTTGATTTTGTCATTCCATGTCTTTGAAGAATGAAGAATTTAGAATTACACAAATTTCCAAAAGAAATATACTATTTCTGGAAAAAAATATACCATTTTCTAGGAAAAAATATCTTCAAGCTTGATGGTCCATCTTTTATACTCGAAGAAATTTTTGGTTTCAATTTTTTTTTACGAAATATACCAATGATGATGTTTGAACCGTTGTTTTCGTTCTGAATCGAAAAAATTGAAACTATAATAAGAGAACGGAAACACATACGCAATGCAATAGAGAAAAGAAACTAGAAGCTACTAAAATCGGAGATTGCAAATTAAAATCGGAGAACATAAATGCAATTGTTGTGGAATCGGGGAACGGAAAATGACCATGGCAGTTTGAGCGAGAACAAAAACTAGAACGACAATAGTGATTTGTGAGAAAACTACCGTTTTTAGAAAGTTAGTGTTTGGTTATATTTAGGAGTTTAAATTATTAATTAATAGGGATTTTTTTAATTTATTTCTGTGTCAGGGTATTAATTAAATTAAAAGGATATTTACTTAATAAAAATACTAATTACTGAATTGTAAAGTTTAAAATAAGTATTTACTAAATAGTAATCTCCAATATTTAAAATACTATTCTACAAGGGTGTATTTATAAAAATTACTCTTATATTTATAAAAAGCCCAACCCAATATAAATATTCCGCGAAATAGAAAGAAAACGGAAAAAATGGTTATTTTTTTATTTACCATATTTTCTTTTTAAAATTTAGGCTCTACAAATCAATAATTTTGCAAAACTCAAAAATTATGTATCTTTTTTTTTCTTTTACATAAAAAGGAGAAATATTTTTTCTTTTTACCATTTTTTAAGTTGACTTTGTCAACTCTTATAACTACCTTCTCTTTCTTATTTAATTTGAATTTTGCAACTTCAAACGTCTATATCTCACAAACCGTTGATTTTTTTGAATTGACGCTTTAAAATATTTTATTCGTCTTAATTTTATCTTTAAAAAGACATACACTTTGCTTTTTTCAAAAAAAAATTAATGTTTCGCAATCTTATACAGTGTATAATTGTGGTATAATGCCCTTTTTACTGCACTTTCATGAAGTCTTTACAAATGGTGTAAAATTGTATAATGAATATATATATGGATTTTTTTCTCCTTTATGTTCATAATAAGACCGATTTCCTCATAAAAATCATGACATGAAGACTTTAAACCTGATATGAAAGCTCTTATACATGGTATAATAGTGGTTATTTTTACAACAAAACTCACTTTCTAGTAAAAAAAATAATTTATCATAGTCGTATAATACTACGATAAATAATACTTGTTTTTACTGCTTTTTCATGAAGGCGTTATACATTATATAAGAGTAGTATAATAGATTCTATATGTTCTTTTTTATATAACATTATACCACTCTTATACAATGTATAACGTCTTCATAAAAAATATGATTTTTATTATACAGCTATTATACTATGTATAAGATTGCGATAAATTTTTTATTTTTTCGAAAAATTCAATGTGTATGTCATTTTAAAGATAAAATTAAAGTGAACAAATTATTTCAAATCATCGATTAAAAAAAATGAACGGTTTGTGAGATATGGAGGTTTGAAGTTGCAAAATTCAAATTAAGTAGGAAAGAAATAATTACAAGGAAATAAGAGTAAAAATAAAAAAAAGTCTAATAAAATAACAAAATGAATAATAATTTTTCATTATTCTAAAAGCAATAAAATCTAATTTTTTTTTGATATATAATTTAATTATCAAGAAAAACACAGCAGCGATAACTAAAAATTCCAGCCTATGTCCCCGTGTTTTCCAAATACGCAACAAAACACCCCACCCTCTTCATCGGCGTTGCTCCGCCTCCGCCACCAGTCCTCTGTTCATCCGCCGGTACGCCAAATTCATACCCTAGCCTCCAATGTCCTTCTATTTTCTCTTGAGATTGTATGCGAATCAGAAATGCCTCCAAAGCAGCAGAAAGCCGATTCAGCCAAGAAGCAGAAGATCGTTGAAGACAGACCTTTGGCCTCAAAAACAAAATCAAGAGCAAAAATGTCCAGAAATACGTGCAGAGCCTCCAGCAATCCTTACAGCCGAAACCTGATGCCTCTAAGATTGCCGCTAAGGTTAGCTTTTGTGTCGTCAAATTCCCACGGAATCAACTTCTTTACGTAGTTGATGTGTAATTCAAAAAAAAAATTGTATTTGAGGGATTTATAGTTCTTTTAACTGTAACAGAAAAAGAAAGATGAAGAGAAAGCCAAAGAGAAGGAGCTGAATGATTTGTTCAAGGTTGCTGTTAGTCAGCCCAAAGGACCTGTTGGTAAGCATGTCCTTTTGACAGAATGTCTTATCAACAAGATGTTTTTTGCTGTTTTATCATGCAATATAAAGAAGTTGATTGTGTGAACAAGTGGTGTACTTCATTATATCTATGTTTGCAGTAGAAAGTACTTGGGCTATTTCTCTCATGTGCGCGCGAGACAAGCCCACAAGTGACAACTCAATATAAACTAAAAACATTCACTTTAAGTTTCCCACGTGGATAAAAAAACCTTTTGAAAACATTAAGTTTTCCAACACTTTTTCATCTTAAGCCACTATGGAAGATTGGGACCAAGATACATTGGAAATGGTCTTGGAGTCAAAGAAAATCGAGTACAATCAAAACATAGCTACTGACATTGTAAGTTTATTCTCATAAATTTTGTTCTATATATCCTTTATATTTCCATGAAATTTATAGCATGTTCATCACATCATACTTGTGTATTTAACGTGAATGCTCAAGTCTTGCTGTGCTTATTTCGTTACTGATTTTGCTAAACGTGTGATGATAGATGTTGGTAGTTTGGTGGCGTTATTTAATTCTTTTGACTTATGGAAAAGATGCGGATGGCAAAAATGACTTCTGTTCTGAGACAGTAATTAATCCTCTTAGGGATTGAAGTATTGATAGTTAATAATGTTTGTAATATCTTAAGATGATGTTTATAGGTTTATATTTTGGGCTTAACATTTTTATGTTTGCTAGAACTTGGAAGGGGAAATGATTTTGGACTCATAAAACTTCATTGGTATGACTTGAGGGTGATTCCATTTGTTTCTGTTAGGTATTGTCAAATTCTATGCCATTGGCTAATCCTGAATCTTTTTTATTTGTGTTCCATATATCATTCAACATCTAATGATGATAAAAAAAATGTGGTATCATAATGGTGGAAGGGAGAGGTGGCCTGGAAATGTGCACGTGCATGCATATCTATGTATCATGGCTTATAATAATGGCTCTAACGGAATAAAACATTCTTTATTTGAAGGATTTTGTCGAGTTGTGTCTTCTATATTTTTTCTTTGTCTAATATTTTCTAATATTACATAGTTAGCTAATTTGCCTAACTGTAAATGGTTTCTTCACTTCCATACATAATGTGCAGCGATAGATGGTTTCTTCGCTTACATCTGACTAGGTATTCTATCATTTTTCTATGTGTCGAGTAGAGCATAAATTAGAACTTCAATAGGAATTTTATGAACAGAGACAATGAATTTCAGCTTGCTATTCAGGAAATCTAGTTAGATGTTATATTGCTTAAGATTTTAAAATTTTAGTTCACCTTATTTGCAGAAAAAGTTTGCTAAAGAAGTGGGTGTAATGGTGTATATGAAAATACAACTTGAAGCTCATAGAGAAAAAAAGGTTGTCTTTATGCAAGTAGCGGCTGCTACAGCCAATTAGCCATTGTTTAGCCAGCCTGGCAGCCAGTAAAGGTTAATGGTATAGCCTTTTAGGTATTGGAGGTATTGGCCATTGTGGATTCAGAACAATGTATAAACTGATAAACACCACTTTGTGGTAGCTACTGTAGATGGTCGTGTTGTAATGGCTATTATACCTTTGCCCTTGTGAGGGTCATTTTTTTCAAGTAGATGAGCATATAGTAATTGTGGGCTCGGGAGGGAAATTAATGCCTTTGTAAAGCTTTTAGCATTAGTAAGAATTTTTGTGGGCTAAATTGAAGAGTAGTGGATGAACCATAGCAGTAGCTCGAATTATAGCTTTGCATTTGAAAAGGGAAACAAAACTGAGTGAGAAAAAAAGAACTATTTTTTTCCTTTAACTGAATTCGATATAGATTTATTTCTAGGCTAGGCTCATGTACACGTTGGCTTAGACATACGTAAGCATGAAAGTGAATCGGATTATCCAAGTGCAAAATAGAATAACCCTTAGCCTTGAGAGCAGCTGCATTGTTTTCTTTAATCTTGCTAAATTTTGCCCATAATTTTTGTTGACATGATACGATAGAACTTGTGTTGTATAGATTGGGAATTGAATGTTTGATATAATTTGTGCAGGTTTGCAAGTACTTTATGGATGCTGTTGAAAAGAATGGCTGGTTTTGGGTCTGCCCAAATGGTGGTAAAGATTGTCATTATCGGCATGGATATATATTGAAATCCCAGATGAAGTCTCTGTTAGAGGAAGAGGCTAGCAAAATGCCCATTGAAGACATGATGTTAATTTTGGTGCCAGTGGACCAACTAAAACCAAGACATCTTCAAGCAATGCAGAAGGTCCTCATGATGATGACGACGAGATAAAATGGCTGAGGTAGAGGCAAGTTTAGCAAAAACATCAATACAAATTCAGGAGCCGGGCAGTGGAAATTAAATCTAAGATGCAGAGTCTGTTGTCAACATGCCTTCTAGAATGTTGACTGCTCTATTATTACTAATCAGGCAGTTTTGGAAAATGCGTGTTGACATGATTCTTTGTACCTCCATTTTCCAATGCTATATATGATTTCCCGAGTCTTGCAAGTTTGTATCAGTTGGCCTTTTGCAAATTCTTTGTATTATTGTCACAAAAAATTTCCAAATTGAATGGTGGTGATGTTCGGAAGAGGATCATAGATGCATTTTCAGGTGTTTCATCATCGTCTTCTTGAGCCTGATGCTTAATAGTTTATTATGACGGCGACCTTGTTGATCTATGTATGTTTCTGATCAGTTTATTTTCATATGGGGGAAAAAGAAAGAGCTCTGAAGCTTCAGAAAGAAGGATTCATTTTTCTTTCACTTGATAAGAACAGATATTGATACTACGAACTAAACCTTAAATGCAACTTTATATGTAATGGGTCAAATAGATCAAGACCCCTTGAACGTGTTCCTAAACACCAAAAAATTTAAAATAATCCCTTAAACTTGTAAAAAGTTTTAAATAATTCATGAACTTATAAAGTATAATAATAATAATAATATAATAATAATAATAATAATAAGCTCTTTCAATGTTATGTATCATATTCTGGTTGAAGAGAGAAAAATAAAATTTGAAAAGTTATATCAATATGTGACATTTAGTAAGCACATAGGTTCACTTTTGCAAGTTTTAGGAGTTATTTGGAAATTTTTTGCACGTTCAATGAGTAAATTAAAACTTTTAAAAATTTAGGTATAAATGAGAATTTAAGGACAAGTTCAAAGGGATGCCAATGTATTCGATCTATCTAATAGAGGGCTATGTAGGGCTGTAAACGAGCCGAGCCGAACCGAGTTCTGGTGTGTTTGTGTTCGTTTATTTAATTTTTAAACGAATACGAACACGACCACGAGACTAGCCGAGCTCGAACACGAGTTCAAAATTCTGTTTGTGTTCGGCTCATTTAAGTGTTCATTTGTTCATGAGCTGTTCATGAACAACTCATTTATTTTGTTCGTGAATTGTTTGTTAATTTATTCATGAACGAGCTCGTTTATTTTTGTTCAACAACAAATTAAATAACTTTAGATGTTATTGAAAGACTGAAATTAAATTAAAAACACAGCATTTTAAGCATGTATGATTGTAAAAGACAAAGTATTATAACAAAAAGTATAACATAGCCTCAAAATGTCATTCAAAGAACAACAAAGTTAGTTTAGCAGTTAGCAATTAATCAGTTTATAAAAATTTTATTTTATGTCATGTAGAAAATTAACCGAGCTAATTCACGAGCTTCTAATCGAGTTTGTTCACGAGTTAACGAGCCGAGCAGTGATTTGTTTATGTTCTGCTCGTTTAATATCCAGGTCAAAATCATGTTCACGAACTGTTCATTTATTAATCGAGTCGAGCTGTTACCAAGCCGAACACCAAACTGTTCATGCACGGCTTGATTCATTTACAACCCTACCCTAGAGCTATATGAACCTGCAATCTTACATAGTACAACAACAGCCGTGTTTACTTGGAAAATCAATTTTAAAAGGTTTTATAATTCAAGATAGGTAATTACTGCAAAACTTTGGTGTGGTTGTAGTGGCTAGAACCCGAGCATTAGATGTACAACAAAAGAGAGATGGATGGCTGTGTGTTTTAGGGAAATAAGGGAATTTTTGCAAATATTGGGTGATCGTGAGGTACGATATTTATTATAATTTTTTAAATAACTCGGTAATTAAGATAGAAGAAAAAGTACATTTTCTTCAAAAAAAGAAGAAACAAATTAATGTGGAGAAATGTAAGTTTGTGAAGGGTCAACATATTATACTTTGATTTATTAATATTATTTAGTAGTGAAGGGTTAACATATTATACTTTGATTGATTAATATTATTTAGTAGTATACCATAAAGTATATCTAAATCACTAGTATTTTATTAATTCAATAATTGAATAGTAACAATAATTCAACTACATGTGAAAAGTATATGTGAAAAGTATAGAAACATTGTTACTGAAAAGTAAATTATCCACCATTCATATACGATTTAATAAGGTGTGTTCATTAATTGAATTTTTTAGCATAATAAATATTGTTTTTCTCCTCATCACCATCGAATTAATTTTCACCTTATTCATCCTATAACGAGAGAGAAAAAAGCATCATAAAAAAGGATAAATATTTATTTAAAGTGCAATAATAATATGCTTAGAAATTATGATGGTTTTTCATATGATGGCCGCCGGACTTGTATTGCTCCAACTATACAAATTTATGCTGAATTAGAACTAGTTGAACACATAGTGTGTAACTAAAGAATTCCAACGGTTTGTTCTTATATGATCAAGCATTTTGAACAAAAAATGTGTAGTTTAAGACCTGAAATTATTTCTGATCAATTTGACCTTAATTGCTCACTAAATTTTTAGTGTTTTCTTACGTTTCTCATTTAAAATTTAATATGTTACCATTTCTAAATGAAAGATAAGAGAAAATAAAATGAAAAATTGAAAATATCATGTGTAAACAAACATTTAACCAATGTTATCCATTTGACAGTTTTCATCATTACAAAAAAAGTTTGATAGCTCAAATAAAGACATGTATTATTATTATTAGTGTGAGAAGTGTGTGTAAAAGGAAAGTGTCAGATAAAAAGCATGAAATTGGCAATTTCACTTTCATTGAAATACATGAAATTTTGATACCAAATTAGTAAAGGATCACATCATTGTCATACATATACAGAGTTAGGCAACAATGCATGATTCAATGACACTAGACAACTTACACTTTATTCACATATATCCTTTTCAGAGTCATTTATACATATGATGTGATTTATAATGCAAGTACATAGTTCACATTAAAGAACTCCGATCTTTAAATGAATTTTCCATATAAATCATATTAACCTTAACTCGAAAAAGCTAAACTTTATTGTTTTATAACATTCTCTTTAATTGGTCAACAAATTAACTTTAATAACCAATGGTTGACTAAAACAACACACAAAATATTTATATTTATGCAGCTTTTTGATTCTGTTATTTTCAACTTATTCAACATTCAATTTAGTTCAGTTCAGTTCAGTTTCAGAATCTAATCAGTTTGAATTCAGTTTCAATTTCAATTTAATTTCAATTTGTGTATTATTGTAGATATTATTAAAGTAATAATAAATATATATATTGTTAGAAATGAGAAAAGAAAACAAAAATATCAATCATAAATAAAATAAATAGTAAATAATAAAAATTATTTAGGAATATTATTAATAATATATTAAAATTTGATTGCTTATTATCGTCAATAACGAATAACTTTGTTGAAAAACAAATAAATATACAAAATAAATAATTTATAAAGTATTAAAAAACATATTCACTACAATATAATTGAGAAATATTACAATATTATAATTCATGGTTAGGTTAATTTTTCTAATTCAATTCTTAATATTTATTACTAACTTAATTACTTTTTTCATTTTTTTGTTTTTTAATTAATCTAAATATGTCCCAAAATAATATTACAAATGTGATTTTTGTTAATACTCAAAAAGTTAAGGATCCAACAGAATATCATAATAAAATTTAATTAAACAATAAATACAATATTTTAAAGTTACAAGGTAATGTTGTTATTATTGATATAAATAATCACTATTCAATTAAATTTCGGTATTTTCAGTTTCAGAATAATAAATTTCAGTTCAGTATCAGTATATTCAGTTTCAATATATTCAATTTCAGTATGTTCGGTTTCAATTCAGTTCAGTTTCAGTTGAAAAGAACAAAGCCTTTGTCCATCTCCTGTGTATCTTTTCTTTGTTGATTTCTCTCAGTAAAATATAATATAGAGAATGTGATTTACAAATACATACATAATTAATATAGATTTTTTATAATTATTACTTTGTTTTTTACAAAGTAATGACTGTAAAGAGCAAAATAGTATTTATTTTGCAAAAAATCAAAGTGTAAGTTGTAAATTACAAGGTGCTCGGGATGATATTTTAGAAGGTCACATGAAAGATTGCACATTAGAGAGTTATTAGGAGAGTCCTACTTATGCTTTGGACTTTCATTATATTAAACAATAAAAAGATAGACAATACATTGCTGCACTTAAACACATACTTAAAATTTAAGATAGACAATACATTGCTACACTTAAACACATACTTAAAATTTATTACTTCCCCAACAATGCCCGGAAAAGAAACATAATTAAACATAGTGTCAATTTCTGACACGATAATGTCTGGCATTACATAACCATACAACATAACATAATACGATTATAACATCGCAATACAAAGTTATCCCCCTATATACCATTTCAAACCCTGAAATAATCCCCTAGATGAGGATTACATGTTAGAATTGGAAGCATTTGGGTGATGAGTCTCCTTGAGCTTCATTTTAGCAGTTGCTGTTACTGCAGCTTTGGTAAGGATTTTGAAAAAACCAGAGATTATCTTCCTTTTGATTTGGCCTCTCTTACCCGCTCTCTGCTTCTTTCGTTGAGATTCAATGTCACCATTTCTATTTTCCATTCTCAAAATTGGGAAATCGAAGCAATGATTTAAAATGAGACGGGAATGCTTGACTAATGCTTTTCTTAAATATTTGGGATTTTTTTGGTTATGTGTATGCAGGAGAATCCCTTGTATATATATAGGCTTAGCTTGATGTGTTCCAGTGATCACTTGTCTTGAAAATTTTGTCATATTATTGAAGTGGTTTTTTAAATTAGATTAGTAGGGTTAGATAGTCGCTACAAAGCATAAAATGACACCAAGAATTTCATGTAAAAAGAATATCAGACAAGACCAAAAGGTGTCCTCTAATAAAAGTTGATATACATATTTTGTGAAAGAAACAGATAACTCATATATATAATTCTAAAGAAAAATTTACATTAAATAAATAAAAAAAAAACTGCGCATTATTCATTAGGGTAGTCCAAGTAGTAAGCAGCTGTGTATCAAAAGTCTCGAGTTCGAATTTTGTAAATGTAAAAAATTTTCATTGGGAGACTCGCCCACCGTAGCTAGATATGCGAGCCGAATCAGATACTGATATAGTTGAAGCAAGTTTGGGTAAGTCAGACGAGCAATAAAATAAATACAAAGGAATATTTCACCCACCCACAATGTAACTCGATGCTGGGACTTCCAGTAGTCACAACATCAAACTAGACTTAGTATGAAACGCGATACATCTGGCAAGCCAGATTGTTTGACACTAATAACATGACTTTATTAATATCGTTGGACCAACAAATAATCCAAGCTCTCTTCTTTCCCTATGTTTATTTTTCACCGATTTCTGTTAAAAATGGCTCATCTTTTCTCACAGTTCACTACTTTCCTATGCACTGCAGTTGGTTTCAAGAAATTACCAACTCGCTTCTAAATGGCTTTGAAATAGATGAGAATAAAATGGCTTTTAACATAATGTGATTTCTTTTTTTGCTCAATCCTGTCAATGTCTTTGTTATGTTTAAATGGATGTTGTTCTAAAACTCTGTCAGATTCTTTGTTCTGGTCCTATGGTTCTTTAGGGGTGAGAATTTGGTTTATTTGGTTTGAACCGAACAAGCCAAATAGAACCACCGTATTTCATTCAACTACTTGCTGAAATTCAATTTTTTTTTGTTGTAATTCGGTTTGTATTTATGAATTAATGATGGATCTTAGAGGTGAGCATTTGGCTTTTAATATAAATTGACAAGCATTTTTAATAAAATTTGGTATTTTGGTTTGGTTAGAAATACCCACCCTTCTTTTTAATCAGTGATGACTGATGAGGTTTCATACAAGAAAAATAAAAAGCGTAATATCCCCTTGTTGGATTGAAGTTGGACCGTCAAAATTAAAATCAAATGATATTTATTTTACTGCTTAAAATTTAATACTATATCATTAATCTTATCCAAAATTCATTGATCTTTAGATACGACACATGTTGATTTTTCAAAGTGGGTACCCAAATTTATCTATTTTAAACAA
>CATIWQ010232260.1:0-12059 GCA_949673415.1 Euphorbia schlechtendalii
CGCAGATAGAAGAAGAAAAAAGGCAGAGATTAGAGAGAGAGAAACGTGATCTTAGAGAGAGAACGATATAAAACAATAATGGTAAAAGCAAAAACAAAAAGTTAAAATAGTAAGGAAATAAAAAATAGAATGATACAGTATCAAAATAAAAAATATTTTATTAAAAGTCAGTATACACTTGTATTTCCCTATAAAAAACGTATAAGAGTCCAATTATGCTTCTTCATTGCATTTCCTCTTACAAAATTCCAATTATAATTCTTCATTCTATTCTCTCTTACTAATTTCTAAGTATAACAAATTGTATACCTGGTATACAGCTTGTACATGTAATGTAATTAGGATACATTATCATGACCTGAATCAACTGTAAGCCTATTCATCTCTTCAAAAACACCCTCCCTTATATTTCTACTCTGTAAATGAAATTTTGTCTACTTGTTAACTTAAAATTTTACGGTTTAACGAAATCACCGTGTAAAATTTAACTTTCCCATTATTTAGTCTCTTTTTCTTTGATTTTTCATTCATTTTTTTTATCATGTGTCCCTTATTTCCACTTTTTTTTATTTATTTTCCCGGAGATCAAAGAACTTAATAGGATGTCAAAAATCAAAATTGAATCACGAATTGTGGGTTAACTATCGATTTTCACAATTACGACGGTAATAGAAGATCGATAATGAGAATCAATCATTATAGGAAAATTTCCAGAAAGAAAAAAATTAGAGAAAATGAAAATTTGTTTCAAATGAACGTACGTAAAATATCACTAGAAATAAATGTTTGTGTTTAAATCTTAATACTTGTGATTAAGCTCTTAAACTATTTTTTTTTCAATAACGTCTAATTACCAATTGAATTGAATCCTTTGACATTTACCCGTCTCATGAGCGGATTGAGTGTTTCCAACTGTTTGTATAGTCATATGAGAAAAAAATTAACAAATGACAAAAATCGAGTAAGATAACAAGAAGGGGAAACATACACATGATACATGAGATTTTCTTCTGATAAAAATAAATATATAAACTGGCAAAGAATGTGATCTGTGTCGGTCATCCAATTTATATGAATAGTTAGTTAGAGTTGATCGCCTGTCTAACAAGTTAATATTTTCATTAAAATATAAGTACCAATAACATTCTTTTGAACCGAAAAAAAATAAAAAATTTACGTTACATAAATATGATATATAATACGTTTTTTTTTTGTGTGAGGCTGATATTATATAGTCCATAAGTTTTGACTAATTACATCCATTAATTTTTTTATTTTGCAAATAAATTATATAATCCTCCAGTTTTGTTTTCTTTATGTTCTTTTGTCCTTTCAACTAAAAATTACTTAATTAAGGCTAAAAACAATTCCAAAAGGGATTAATTAATAGTAAACAATATTTCCAATCGTAATAGCCGAAACCGCCTGCTTGATGAATATTTCTTCTCATATTACAAGTAACTCAAAAAGCTCGTGGTATTTGGTTTGTAAAAAAACTATCATATAAAAATAGAATAAAACAGAAATGAAAGAAAGAATATTTACTGTCTTGATCAATCGTAATTATTTCATCTCTAATAAAATAACAATTTAAACGTGAAATAGAAAAATTTGTAGTCCACTTGTTACTGATTAGCTACATATTATTGCAACTAATGACATTGGATCCAATAAAAAAACCTAATATTTATTAGTAAAAGTTTTCCTTTTAGAAAAATGGAAAACCGATTTTTCATTTTATGCTTAATAATTAAAATAATTTTTTTATATTTTTTGAAAATTTTCAAACTGAAAGAGCACAGTATTTTTAAACCAACACAAACTTTCATTTTTTAATTAAATTATATTTATTTTAATTTACATAGTTGTATAATTACTTGTTAACAGTTAACAAATAAATTTTTATTATTAATATTTTTTAATAGAAAGTAAGGTTAAAAGAAGGGAATAGATTAGGTTGCCAAACTTTGCTGACACCTCTTAAATACTTATATAATTTTGATTTATTTATTTCGTTCTTATTCTTATTTACTTGATAACTTTTTATTGCTTATATTTTATACTTAATTTCATATAATTTATATGTTTTTAATTAATCAATTATTTTTTTAACTAATAAAGTTTAAAATTATTATTTATTATTTAAATAATAAAAAAATGTAAAAATTAGACATGATATGCTTTCTAAATTTTAATTCATTATTTATTAGAAATTAGATATAACATGCTTTCTAAGTTTAAATTCATTATTTAGAAAATACAAATTATAAAATGTTTACAAAAGACTATTAAAAAATGAAAATAAAACCATTAGCTTTGGTCTAGTGACCACCATTCTTGAAAAATTCAAGTAATGTGAGTCTCACAAACAACATGATTGACAAAAATGTCATTTTATTTATAAAAAATGAAAATGTTCTAAATGTAAGCATACTCTAAAATTTTCATTTTAAATCAATATCAAGTTAAATATCAATTAACTTGTATTTATAGTTTAACTAAAAGATTTTTAACTTTATTATTGATTATTTTAAAATATTTATTGTTTTTGAATTTAATTTGTAATATTTCTCATGTTATTTATAATATTTTCAACGATAAAAATTCAAATATATCATTGAATTTTTTAAAATATAGAAAAAGAAACTAGTAAACTTAATGAAAATGAGCATGTATTTCGCTTTTTCAGTTTTCTATTTGAAATTTAAAAAACCAAAAAAAAATTGAAAAATAAAAAGAAAATTGAAAACTGTTTTTTTAAACTAAACATGACCTACTATTTTCAAAGAAAAAAGTTCACTATGTTTTAAAAATCGCGAGTAATAAGAGTAGAGGCTTAATAATTAATAATTTCATACTTTTTTATTCTTATTAAATGCATTAAAATATATAAATTAAAATGAAATGTGTATTATTCTATAGTGTGATAAATGTCTTAGTTTAGTTGTTAAAACTGAACTTGCAATCGTTAGAGATTTCAGATTTGAATCACATCCGAGACAGGATTCTGTTTTTCTTTCAAATTTATGTAAATGTAATTGTACAAACCTTTACTTAAAAAAACTTAAAAAATGACTGATAATCTTTCAAATCAACACGAAAAAATAAAAATTAAATAATGAAAAATATTTCATAAAATAAAAATGTACTATAACTTCATATTTTTTCATTTATAAAAAAACATTTAGTTTAGACAATAGAAAATTGAATCTAAATTAAGTTAAAAATAAAAACATTGTAAAGTAAAAAAAAGAATTAAACTTAAAAACTGAAGAGTTGTCGTTTGGACCGCCATGAACCGCATTTGCAATATATCGGTTTGTGTTCTTGAAAATAAGAATAATGAAAAAAAGAACAAATTAAAAATTTGGAAGGCAAAACAGTAACCAGGGTTAATAATGATGTTAAAATTTTGTTCATAATGAAAAAAGAGAAAATAAAAAGAGGGCAAGGTTGCTTTAGTACTTTTACCCACTTTTTCTAAAGCCACCCCACCTTTCTTTATAACCACTCTCCTCTTTCCTTCCCCACACAGACCAAAAAAGAGGAAAATATTGAACAAAGCAAAAGAAACAAAGAGAAAAAAAGAGAGAAGCAAGGGTTTGGTTGTTCTGGCTAAGCTTGAAGAATTGTTGTTGATGATTCAAAAAATGGAGCAACCAGCAAATCAATTAGTCGTTCAAAACTCAGGCAGCCTTAGCTTTAGCAGTCAAATGTCTAAAGAAGATGAGGAGATGTCCAGGTCTGCTCTTTCTAATTTTAAAGCCAAAGAAGAAGAAATTGAGAGGAAGAAGATGGAGGTTCGAGAGAAAGTTCAAGCTCAGTTAGGTCGTGTTGAGGAAGAAACCAAGCGTTTGGCCTTAATTCGCGAGGTATTTTTATTTTTACTCGATTTTTATTTTCATTTTTTCTCGAAATTATTGTGTAGCAGCTATTTTGCTAGATTTACTCGAGTTTGAGGAAGAATTTGAATTTTTTATTTCTTTTATGGCCTCTGAAACCATAGATTCAAGTTCTACGACTCATGATCTGAATACTGAACATGAAAAGGACTTCAAAATGTTACAGCTTAATAGTTTCCGGGAAAAGCAACTCCAGCTACAATTTTGAACATAAAAGAAAATCAACAAGATGCTTTGGTTTCATTGTTTTTCGTATTCATGTGAAATATGACCTTATTTTGTCTTTCGAAGCTATATTTCGGGGGTTTGAAGCTCAAAACCTAGCTATAATTAAGTTAGTTCGAGCTTATAAACATATACTTTGAGATTATAGCGCTGTAGATTTGACATGGAATTATATGAACGGATACAGGAGCTTGAAGCACTGGCAGATCCCATGAGGAAAGATGTTGCTGTGGTGAGAAAGAAGATTGATAGTGTGAACAAAGAATTGAGGCCACTTGGCCACGCCGTTCAGAAGAAGGTAGAAAAAAAATCTCAGAACAGGCCAAATCATGATCCCATGACATTTGTCATACATAGCAGATATTGTTAGGCTTAAAAATTGATACATGTTTTTGTGCTATAGTATGCCAAATTAGCGGAATGGACCACTGATTTTTGGAATTTTGTTAATTGTCCACAGGAGAAAGAATACAAAGAAGCTCTCAGTGCTTATGACGAGAAGAACAAGGAAAAAGTACAGCTCATAACCAAATTAATGGAGGTATTGTCTCATATTATCCTTCTCTAATAAATTTGATTGTGAAATTGGTAAAAATTTAACCCTTCATTATCAGTGCAAGTTGTTGTACTATATTCGACTGGCTTCTGTGTAACTCTTGGTAGGTTTGGAGTAGATAGCTGGTCGCTTGCATAAAAGCCATAAATAATTAAAGCATAAAAGCCATAAATAATTAATAATTCAAACCATAGATATCTAACCAGAGGCTTGTATAAGACTTGACTCCTACCGTAGCCATAGCAATTAAAGCTTAAAGTGTAAATTATTTAGTTAGTTAGTCTGTCACTTGCACTATCCATTCACAACTGGAGAGGGCAAGTCTAGTAGGGTCAAAAACCTTGACATATCGGTTACATGTATTAACTCGAGGCCTCGTATTTGGGCATGCCTTTACTTAGTTAGGTAGTCTGTTAGAAGACGAGATAAACTAAGTTAAGGTTTGAAACTAGTCTTTTTATTCTTTGTTATGGTAAATCAATCCGATTTTGTATTTGGCGTGTGACTAGGAAAGTGATATTTTGTGAATTTCCTGAAATTCAGTTTTATGTAATGACTAACATGTTTGGCGTTGCAGCTGGTGAGCGAAAGCGAGAGGCTGAGGCTGAAAAAACTGGAGGAGCTGAGCAAGCACGTAGATTCGATACACTGATTACATAGAGCCTAGCGTTGATGATAAGTGATGACTGATTTAGGTTGTGTGATAATGTATTTAAGGTAAACACTTCTTTGTTTGATATATTTATATATATGGGTGCTCTTGGGTTTGTTGTATTCTGTCCTTTGTTTGTTTCTGTTAGTAATGTGATGTGGAGTCTTTAAGCTGATTTAGGAGGGAAAATACCCTATTAAACAAACAGGCTTGTAACTAAATGTATTTTTTACTCTGCATTTGTTCTTACTTCCTTTTTTTACATTTTCCACTTATGCTTTAGTGTACTCCTTTTTTTAGTTTTTGTTAATTGAGGTTTGCTCTGAACAAGTGGGGATTTCATTCTTCTTAAGACCATTGATTTATTCTTTTCCTTTGTTTTTTCTTGCTTGCTTCAAATGGATATTTTGAATCCAATTATTCACACTAATTAGACAAATTGGGGATTAGTTTTATAATTTATTTGTAGTATTTTTGCTAGAATCAGATTCTAAAGGATTAAGAGGAATCAAGTGATTAAAGAATGGATTTGGCAACCCTTTTAGTTTGTTTGCCCTTTTCTGTAGATAAGAATTGGGTGATTCTATATTCATGAAAATTATAGGTTAAGATATATAGGTGTTTAATTTGAGACTGAGATTCATTTGAAGTTATCCATTGACAAAATTGACATTTTTGTACATATGCTTAACCTTGAAAACCTTATGTTGACTTAAAAGTCGTTTGACGATTTTTAGCTTAGAGAAATTCAGTTACTATCTAGGTTTGAATTAGTCGTGGCTGTTGTAGCAATGCACAAGTGTTCAAAGGATTTATTATTTTGGTTTGAATTATTCAGGTCAATTTTGTACATTTATAAATTGGAAAATTGTCCCATACACTTGTTTTTTAGTATGTTTTATAGCTCATACATCCTACAATTTTCACTACAATTTTCGCTAATGCGAAATATCTTTTTCCTTTTCTTTTATTTTTGCTTTCTTTTTTCCCCTTTATTCGTTCTCTAATAATTCTTATCTTTTTCATAATTGATTTTATCTTATAAACCGTTATAAATCTTTTATTTGTCATCTTATCTTCAACTAGATCAATATTGATATCATTTTTATAATAGTTTTTCACACTTGTACTTGCAATTAATGCCTGAAGTGTGAGGGGTATTATTATTTACACGAGTTGTGCGCTTTATACAGTGTGCTGATGCAGTAAATCCTTGCATGCAGAAAGTGTAAATAGTACATTATGATTCACTTGAACCTGCAATGTAGGGTGCATAAGCGTGCCAAAATTTTTTGATAACTAAAAATGTATGAATATAAATATATTGTTAGAAAATAAAAATATTTCATGTCAATTGTCAATCATTCATGTCGTTAGTTTGACATTGCATTTTCAAAGTTAAAATTTTTTGATACTAGAAGTTTGTTGGAAAAGGTTTTTCGAACATAAATTAAAAGTTAGTACTAGAAAGCATTACTAAACTGACTTTTAGTTTCTTACATCAATACCTGCAGTGAGAATATGTTTTTTTTTTTAAAAAAAACCTTTGGAGAGACGATGTGTCTTTCCTTCGGAAAAAAGAATGGAATAGGTGAATTTCGAAGCGCTCGTCTCAACTAGGTTGATGCGAGGTGTTTATCTAAAATATGTATTTTGATTGTGGCCGCAAGACCCGGAGAAAGATTTTGGGTTGCTTTTGTACATTTTCGGAAACAAAAACATCGAAAATGCCCATGGATAAAGTGATCTTGTTTCAAACATTAAAAAATGAACAATAAATTAAGACTGACAAAATCGTAGCAAAGACGAACATATAATAATGGATTAGAAATTTGGGTAACATGTAAACACGGTGAAAAGAAATTTTTTTTCACGTCACTAATTAATTTAATCAGTACTCATTCCTGTCGTTTTAGAATATTAAAAAAAATTCAAAATAACTATCGTTCCATGATTTTAATGAATTTTTTTAAATATTTGGTATACAAATTAAAAATGATGAAAAGAATGAAATATTCAATTAACTTTTAAAATTAATAAATGTCAATAGGAATAAATAAGTATTTTTCTTTAATTAATATGTCTTGCTATTGTTAAAAAAAACCTTAAAGTGACAAGTAAATTTGAAATGATGGGGTGATTTATTATTCAACTAAATAAGATTTTTTTTGTTTTACGATATTAGTTATATCTCTAGCCCTTCTAATCTGCTTTCTTCTTCATTTTTGTCTATTTAAATTGAGAGTTAAATTCGTTGATTTCTTGCAATTTACTTTTTAACATGCTCGCGGAACCATCATTCGACGGTCTCTTACCTGTTATAAGATAAGAACTCTTATACCAAGACTAAGACTTTCACAAAAAATTTAATCATAATCTTATACCTGGTATACATAATCATATACCATCATTTGTAAGCCTTATACCTAGTATAAGACAATTTTTCAATCAAAATCACGCAACAAAAACATTTCCAGTGGAGAGAAATGTGTGAAATCTTAAAAATTTCAATATGAAATCACAAAATACCACAAATTAAGAACCAATATGTGTCAAATTAACTTAGAAAAATGATTGAGACCCGTGACTTGATCAAATCTAAACGAAATAGAGTTGTCAAACAACATATCAGACGAACACAAATTTCAGATGCAAACAGGTAAAATCTTTAAAAGATCACAAAGGCGCAAGATCGAAGTTAGAAACACATGTATGTATAACATGCATTTAGATCTAAGAAGGTATCAAAAGACATTGAAAAACAATTCATATAAATAGATTTTGAATAAAAGAGCAAAGAACGGTGATATAATTGAAATTGCGAATTGCGATAAGAGGAGAAAGAGCGGTAATTGAAATTGAAACTGTTTAGAGTTTGCTATCGAATAGGAAGAAAATTTGTTTGACAAAACTGAATTACATATGAGTTAAAATCAAGAAGAAAAATGGAGAGAAAGAGACGGTTTGCATGATAGTTGGATGAGTTTGTAATTAGAAGATGAAGTTTAGGTTTATAGACTATGAAAAGGGGAATATGTGATTGCAAAATTTAAAGTAATAAAAGTTGAGCTTTAAAAAATAATGAATTGTTTTGATTCGTAATTTTCTAAAATTGATGTCTAGTGTTTAGTTGTATTTCCCTTGAAAATATGAACTAAAAAAGGGGTGTTCTAGAAAAGGTTACTTTATAAACCATAACTATTTATTTTTTATACAAAAACTTCAGGCTTAAGCCATTGCAAAGTTTAAGATGCGATAAGATATTGTTTACCCCAATTATTTATTTATTTAAATAGCAACCATATAATGGTTTAAACACTACAAACGCCAGCAATGTATTACAGAGTTTTGATGATTGCAGTGTCAGAAATAATAAAAATAAGATGTAGGGTAAGACAAAAAGAGATATAAAGTCGGTAAATCAAATAATGAAATTGATTCATAAAACCTCTACAATTTATTCCACTGAATTTTGGTGGGAAACGCCTCATATTATTCAGTATCTCCTTTGTTGCTCTTTCTTCAAACATGCCTAATCATTTCTCCCACTATCAATATTATTCATATTTTCCTATTTTTGGAATTTTAATGTAAAAAATATTGTTTGAAGTAACTTTATACTAGTATTTTATTATGAGCCTTTATGTAATTTTTGCCGCAAGATTGTGCATGCCATAAATATACAATAGTACTTGAGTGATTGATTTTTTCAATTAAGATCTAATTTGAGTTGTATAAAGAACATGATTAGTTCAGCGTATAACAAATATTATTATAGCATAATTATTAACTGCAAGAAATAAGTGAATTTTTTTAAGAATTAAGCGAAGTATAGTTGAATAATTACTTTATTATTATTGGTGTTATTACAACTTGGAAGCAGATTGATAATTAATTGCATAAATAGTTCATTTCATAATGTAAGGTGTAAATTAGAATAATTATTATATAATTGAATCTTTCTTCACTTTTATCAAAAAATTGATTTTGAATTTTATTGGGTTATTTTTATGGATATATTCTGTATTTTTCCTTATACTTGATCGTACGGAAGGAACAATCTTTTAGATTATTACTATGAATTTTTTATGATGCTGACTCTCTTTTTTTCCATAAAATATTAAGAAAACTGTCTTACTATCAACCACAACTGGTTATAAACTAATAATTCTCACATATATGCCATTTCTAACTGTTCATTTTCCCGTACATGCCAATACCTGATAAATTGGGTGTAGCTCAAATGATGTACCTCGCACAAGGATGTGGGAGTTTTCAGGTTCGATACCCAACCTCTTCAAAATTTATATTTATAGAAAAATATGACAGAACTATTGTCGTTGAATTTGGATTTTGGAATTTGTTTTAAAAACAAAAAAACACTATTATTAATACATTTTCTATAAATATTAATACACACACATATTTGTAAGACATAAATATTAAACATCCAGACAAATAAGTGGACATAAATCATAAATATTCAGCCCAATTAAAATGATCTTATTCAATCCAATATTATCTGGGTAATCCCATTTATAGCATAAAATTTGGATAGGAAGAACTAAAGTCAAAATTGTTGCTTAAAAAATATGACATTTGATTCCACTGAAATTCAAACTCTATAAATTATCATACCTAATAAAAGAGTTGATAATGAAATATTGTGCATTTTTTTAATTAACTAGTCAAACCCAAATTTAAATAACATCCAAAAAAGAAACCATTTCAGCCGTAAAAGAGATTTTCATTTTCTGCTATAAATATTCTTCAAAACTATACTGTGGTCTGTGGATATGTTATGGGCCAGGGTACCCCCACCAGGCCCATAACTTATTACAAAAATTATTGGAGTGTACAGATTAAAAAAAGATTGAACATCTCTCAAAATAAGACAGATATAATGCAAAAGTTCCATTCGGCGTTGTAAAGCTATCACTCCACTGATGTGGTATATTTCCTTCAAATGTTGATATATATTAGGATTACAATAATATCTATTCCAAATATGCATGCATATTAGGAACCAATATATTTAAACTTTTAGTTTTAATATGATTAATTTTGCCCTGCCTTTTAAGCCAACTCATTCATTTATACACGATTCTTTAATTATTCTTGTTCACGAATTTTTAAGACGTGTTCTGACTTGTCAAGCTTGATTAATTTACAAATCGAAATCAAAAATTATGTTAACAAACAATTCATTAGCCAATCAACGAGTCAATATTTATCAAGCAGTATATCGTTTTGTTAATGAAAGGGTCACCTAAATCTCAGTTTACAGCCCTCGCAAGAATTCAAGAGTATGAAATGTAAATGTAAGATGTTGGATCTCATTCGTTAGGGTGTTTTTGGGATTTTTCTCAAAGGTGGGAATAGGAAAAATAATTTAGGCAAATTATAACTAATCGTAGAAATGTCTAACTAATTATATTTAATTGTAATTTTGTCCACCCTTATCAACAACAACCTTCTATCTTTTCATTGATTTAAATTTCTTAACTTAAAACGATCATATCTTTCAAATCGTTAATTTTTTCGAAACGTTTCTTTAAAATATTTTGTTCGTTTCATTTTTATCTTCAAAACAATATGCAACTCAATATACTTTGAACCAGTGGCGGAGCCAGGATCCGATTTCAATGGGGCACAATTACAAATAAAAAATCAACTGACTTGAATAAATAACATTACATAATTTTTCACGTTTTAGGTCTAATAAAAAAAATACACAATGTCTTTTTCATTCGCTAACATGTACTGCATTATCACTCAATGGTAAATTTAGCTTCAAATTCCTATTATTTAGGATTTTTGAAAATATTTTTTCATATCCCCACCAGCAAATCTAACTCCTAAACATACCAACAAGATAACGAAAACAATTAATTCAATTATTGATTTATTGAAGTCTCATTATAATTCAAATGTTAAAATAGTTATTTTATTTCATACAATTTTTCTATTTTATCGATCAAATTCATTAAATCTAATGGTCAGTCCTAATTTCAGTAACAATTCTAGGTCAAATTCTAATTCAAAAGTTAAATTTATTATATTTTATTTCATACAATGTTTTTATTTTTAAACTTGATTTTAATTTCATTAAATCTAGCAATGGCGGTTCCACATTTAACAATGTGGTGTCCATGGACACCACAAAATTTTAAAAATGGTGTTATATTATGTGTATTAAATATATGGATACCATAAAAATATGTAATTGGATCCCTCGTATTGATAAATTCTTACTTAACCATCTCTTCTATTTGTTAAATTCTAACTAGAGAAAAAAACTCATTGTCAATATTATTCAAATAAATATTTATTTACATATATGTTTAAAATAAATTTTTGTTGTTATAGATTAATGCTTGATTTAGATACCTTTTGAGTGTTATTATGTTACCTAAATGTCTTTTTGGTACTAAAAAAACTGCATCTAACCTATTTGATTTTTTGAATATTTTGTGTTTAACTTATCTAATGTTCATTAATCAATTATCACAAAGAAAGTGAAATAACACTATGATCATTTGAAGCATGAATATTTTTGTTAATTATGTTCATGTCAATCATCAATGATTCATTAAATTATCATACAGTTGAATATATAAAACACTAAATATGTGAATATTGAATTGACAAAATATCAAAAAGTAATTTTCAATTAATAATTCAAACCAAAATATATTTAAATTATAAAGCACAACAAATAAAA
>CATIWQ010232293.1:0-12712 GCA_949673415.1 Euphorbia schlechtendalii
CAAAGTCGAGACGTGGGAACTGGTGGTACTCTGCCTTCCACAATGTCACCGCCATGGTTGGTGCTGGAGTTTTGGGACTCCCTTATGCCATGTCTCAACTTGGATGGTAATCTCTTGTTGCGTATTTAATTTTTTTAGTGCAAATCTAGGCTAAGGAACTGAAGTTAGTTCAGTTTCCATGGAACTATATTTTTGCTCTTATATGTTTGATCTCCATCATTGTTCTTAGTTTTTCCATTGGTAATGCAGTATCTATGTGGAGCATATATAAACCTTTTCGTAAGTCTATTTATTTCTTGAGGCTCTCATTTTTCAAACCTAAGTTCGCTAGGGAAAAAAGTTCTTTTATTTGAAAAACAAAAGTTTAAACTTCGTCTATTGTTATCGGCTTCGGTATTAATTACATAACCAATTGATTTGGAATCCATCGCAATTGGCCCTTTTGAGATCATTGTCTTCTTGGTTGAAACCTACTCTTGTTTGGGAAGGACATTTGAGGGTGAGGGCTTTTAATGGAGTTTGGAGACTTAAAAACCCACTGAACTTAGTTTCCAAACTGCAGTGTTTGAAACGGTTTTCCTTATTTGGGCAAAATTATCCCTTAAATTTTTTAAATTTCTTTACCTGCGTTTTTATAAGTAATTTAGTATTGAATTTCAGTGACTGTAATTTTTTCTTGGATCCATGATATGGTAATTAATTAGTAGTTTTATGATAGAATTTTTGTTTGTAAATTATGTCAACCTTAACCCTCCCTTCTTTTTCAAGCTGAATAAACAAATGCCTTACCTTCACTCACATAGTTCTCTCTGTCTTTTTTGTTCAATAACTGTTGATGCACTCCAATAGGTAAACTGTACATCCTTAATTAAACAGACATTAAATTTTTTTTTATTGACAAAAATGTTATCTTTGCTAACTAAATGACGACTAATCTTCCAATTTGTCAGGGGTCCTGGTGTGGTTATAGTGGTGTTATCATGGATCATCACCCTCTATACACTGTGGCAAATGGTGGAGATGCATGAAATGGTGGCTGGAAAGAGATTCGATAGGTACCATGAGTTAGGGCAACATGCTTTCGGCGAAAAACTCGGGCTTTGGATCATTGTACCACTTCAACTAATGGTACAAGTCGGGTCAGACATTGTGTACATGATCACAGGAGGCAAGTGCTTGAAAAAGTTCCACGATACAGTTTGCAAAGATAATTGCAAGGATATCAAGACTACTTATTTCATCATGATTTTCGCATCTGTTCACTTTGTTCTTGCCCATCTTCCCAGTTTTAATTCCATCACTGCTGTCTCTCTCGCTGCCGCTGCCATGTCCTTGAGGTATAATTATTCATCTTTTGCATCTTCTGTTACTATAACTCTTTAATGCTGTTTTTGCCATCAAACTTGGAAAAAATGCCTGCAAGTCCCTGTTTTTTTACATTTTAATGCTAATGCAAAGCTATGTAATGTAATAGTTACTCGACGATCGGATGGGTAGCTTCGGCGCACAAAGGGCCTCCAGCAGATGTGTTATATACTCCAAGGGAATCAACACAAGCAGGGCAAATATTCAACTTTTTTAGTGCATTGGGAGATGTGGCCTTTGCTTATGCGGGCCACAGCGTGGTATTGGAAATCCAGGCCACAATCCCTTCAACACCTGAAAAATCTTCCACAAAACCCATGTGGAAAGGTGCTGTTGTTGCCTACATTATTGTTGCTCTGTGCTATTTCCCTGTCGCCTTCATTGGTTATTGGGCTTTCGGAAACCAAGTTGAGGACAATATTCTCATTTCCCTCGAGAAACCTCGTTGGCTCATTGCTACTGCTAACTTCTTTGTTGTTATTCATGTTATCGGAAGTTACCAGGTTCGTTCTCAATCCCACTTCGCTTTAGACCAAAACAAGAAGTTAGATATCGGTTTTTTGTATTCTGTTTAACTTTACCATTTGGAAGTTATTTAGTGAAAAATGACGCTGTATCATCGTACTATAATGTGCAGGTTTTTGCAATGCCTGTTTATGATATGATGGAATCCTTTCTAGTCCTGAAACTGAAACTCAAACCTAGCTGGAAGCTTCGGTTTTGTACTCGGACTTTCTATGTCGGTCAGTATTTTTAAAAATTCGTATCGAAATTGTAAATATTATGTTTCATACCGTATTGTAAATTGCAATGACTGAAACTTACGTAAATGGTTATGCCTGCTAGGATTGACGATGTTCATTGGAATGACATTTCCGTTCTTCGGTGGGCTTCTGAGTTTCTTTGGAGGGTTTGCTTTTGCTCCTGCCTCTTACTTTGTAAGGATTTATACTTGTTCATCATAACATAAATTAGTGCTATATTTAACGGTAAACATGACACAATTTGTATGGTTTGATTGCAGCTGCCATGCATAATTTGGCTTGTCATATGCAAACCCAAGAGGTTCAGTTTATCATGGATCATTAATTGGGTAATTTCATCATTAACTAGATAAACATTTATCTTAATTTAATCTAAGTAATTGATATAATTATGATACTAATATAAGTTGGTGTATTAATCAGGTTTGCATTATACTTGGAGTGGCATTGATGATTTTAGCTCCCATTGGTGCATTGAGGCAATTAATACTCCAAGCTAAGGACTTCAAGTTCTACTCTTGATCTTTCTCTGTTTCTTCAATAGAAAATCTTAGTCAAACCATATTTGGGGGGCTTTTTTAATCCTCCATTTATATTAGTTTTTTTAAGTGTAGTTTTGAAGGAGTCAATGTTTGATCTCTGATCATCTTCACCCACAATTAGTGAGGGTACCAATTGTACTAAGTCCAATTGGTGAAGTTCTATTAGTTTGGTAGCTCTGTTTATATTTATTATTTAAAAAAGAACTTGTTTTTGGAGACGTTTGATTCTTTATTTTTATCAATGATTAAGAATCTTGAACTCGTAATTGGTTTTTTTTTTTACATAAATATGAATCTATTTTATCTTTTAAGATTGGTGAGTTATATCTGTCTATTTTATGTGGTTAAATAATCAAATATGTGAAGTATTTTGCTCATTGAGAATTTGTTTCCGGGTGCTTCATGAATGTTGTTGCATTCTAACCTGACTATTTTTGTTTTGAATTTGTCTTAATGACTTACAATAATAGTAAAAAAAACCTCACCTTCATCCTACTTGAATATGGACTCAAAATTTGATCTCTATGATCACAGTTTCATGTCTCAATCACTAGATTAAGACCAACCTGATTATTAATGCAACCCCTTTTGTTAAGTTATGTTTTCAAATATAAATATGAGAATTGGTTTTTTTATTCAAATGAAAATATAATAACTTAATTCACGAGAGAATAACAATAACTGCGTCTCCAAGTAACCAAATCCAAAGCACCAATTTTAGAAGCAAATCATGAAAATTTCTAATGCTAATCATTTCATCTGAGAGGAACGAACCGATGAACACGTGAGCAGCCGCAACAAATGAGAGGCCTATCATGCCTAACCGGCTTGCATGTAATAGAGAACTCGGCAAGATAGTGACCAATCATTTCAGGCTGAATTACGAACTGGTTGAATCTCTTCCCATTGTAAACTCCAACAATGCTCCCAATCATTTCAGGTACAATGACCATACCGCGAAGGTGGGTTCGGATTGGTTGGGGCTTCTCACCAGGCCGGGCCCTTCATTTTGCCCTTCGTAGCTTCTTGATCAAGCCCATGAGCTTCCTCTTCAACCCTCTATAGAACCTTCCGCGAATCTGCGACAAAAATAGCTTTGCAAGCTCTTTCGGGGACATGTCTAGCAGACCATCCAATGTAACTCCTCTAAATTTGAACTCCTTAAATGCTCGCTTCTTTGGCTGCCCTACACCACCTCTATCTGCCATGACTGCTAAAGTAGGGATTTATTCTCTAGGACTCGGCAAGAATTATTGAAAATATTTTTCAGGTGCGCGAAAATTACTTTAAGTTATAAATTCCATGAAAAGTAAAATAAAAATGGCGTGCGAAACGTGTATTTGTTTTTTTGTGTGAAATGTATGGCGAAACTGTAGCACCTTCAACGTAAATGTTGGTATATATAGCAAAGCAATAGAGTTGGTCTTGGGCAGGCAAATAAATGGGAAGAGTGAGGATTTTGTCAAATATTTTAGCAACCAAATTTTGTTGAAAGTTGTTTTGATTTTTGAATGAGAAAATGTAGGAAGAAGACATTAGTTAGTTCCCCAAGAAGCACTCATATAAAAATGTGTTAAATTATTAAAACAAAATCATTTATAGACTATTAAGATACGAGTACTTGGGCATCTTTACCTCTAAAAGAAAAATAAATTAGTTTCCCAAATGATTCTCGCTTATTGAATAACGGCATTGGATTGTCATTTAGTATCAACGAAACGGGGCATAAATCATGCCCAGTTGAAGACGACTTCTTTCTTCATGTGCAATATGCACCCAAAGATGATCTTTTAACGAAATTTCAAAACAAACCAGAAGTCAAAACTGGGGCGAACAAATTCAATAAGCATGCATTAGTAGACTCTAAAATGCCCAATTGAAGACAACTCTTTTCTTCATTTGCAATATGCACCCAATGATGATCTTTTAACGAAATTTCTAAACAAATCTGGGTCGAACAAATTCAATAAGCATTATTAGTAGACTCTAAAACCGATCAGAATAAATTATTAATTTACAACTCGACAACATTAAAGAAAATCACCATAACATCATGAACTCGTTCCAGACAGAAAATTTCAAGAAAATAAAACAAAAGTAGACGAAATCAATTCTATTTATATGCCTTAATTAAGCTCGGACTATATTACAGTTCCTAGGTGTCACCCTTGCTAAATTATTATCAGCATCATACACGCACATAAATCACATGTCCCCATCGCACCGAATGTGATTTTTTTCCCATCTTCCCCAACCTCACACCACAATACCTCAAACTCGAAAATCCCAACAAAAAAACTACTGCTTCTTTACAACTTCCATCCCCACTAACTAGCTATCAGGCTAAGGATGAACCGCAACTCTTGATTTTATCCAGGTTATTTCGAGATCAATTTTTTTACCTGTTGGTCTAGAAGAACAGGGGACAATCTATAGTGCAATCATCAATATAGGATATGAGATGATAGCCGAAAAATACCTAATGAATCTCTTTCAATGAAAACATCATCTGTCAATTTCTCCTTCCTCGGCATCTTTCGCTGGTTCTGCAACACTTTGTAATGGCGGTTCAACAGCTTCATCATTTTCCTCCTCCTGCTCGTCTTTTTTCATAAACAGTCCTAGTTGCTCTAATGGATTGCTACTCCCCTGAATCGCCAATTCTGGAGCTTCAACAATTTCTTCCTCCTCCTCGTCGTCATCCTTTTTAATATATAGTCCAAGTTGCTCTAATGGATTGCTACTTCCCTGAATAGCCAGCTCTGCAGGAGGTGGTTCAACGACTTCCTCCTCCTCCTCGTCATCGTTTTTTATATATAGTCCTAGTTGCTCTAATGGATTGCTACTCCCCTGAATTGTCTCTTCAATGAAACTAGGCAACTCCTCATCATTTCTAGCCTTGAGCATTTCCAGATCTTCCATACATAGACTGTTTTCATTTATCTCAACAGTCTTCTCCATCTGCAGAGATTGTACAACTTTTTTTTATATGTTTCATACAAGATGAGGAATTAGCCATTAGATTTATCGAGAATTCACCTGTTGTAATGCTTGACGTGCTGCTTCTCTTTCCAGTTCCCTTTTTCTTTTAGCCTCCGCAGCTGCTTCGGCGGCAGCTCTCTTTTGTGCTTCTTCGGCAGCCTTTGCCTCAGCTAGTAAACGTGCTTTTTCTGGTCATTATGAGAACAATTAATGTTTTCACATACAGAGAGGTCAGTACACCAATCGAACTTGTGAAATTGACGGTTAGGATATGATGATATATGATTATATACCTTCTTTTTGCCGCCGTTCAAGCTCCTCCCTCTCCAGTCTTAACTTCTCAGGATCGCACTTCTCACCCTAAAAATAAACAAAATGATAATCACAAGTCCATTGAGCAATAAGCGCAAAGAGTGGCGACAAACTTTTTGCCGGAAACCAACCTTTTCAAGTGCCTTTGCTCGAGCTTTAAATATGGTGTCGGCAAAACGGTTTCTCAAAATCGCTGCACGATATAATTTATCGGGAGAGACTTGTCTCTCAGAGGGATCACTCTCTCCTGTAATTTCATAGCATTATTGGGTAAGATAAAGCCCCCAAAGCAATGGCATATGGCTTTCCTAATGATTATGCTTACCCTCTTGTTGGCTATCTATCTCACTATTTGTGGGCTTACCCTGACAATCTGGCTCACCTGTACCCAATCCATTCTCAGATTCTAAGAATCAAAACGAAAAATTATTTCAGGACAACTGTTGCCAAAGCAGGTACAAAAGAAAAAATGAACTCTAAGCACATTTACAATGTAAGAGAAGACTAGGAACTTACTATTTTGAATGCCTGTATCACCAAGACCATGTCTCTCCTTATCCAATTTTTCTGCAGATCTCACATTCTCCTACAGTGATCATGAGATAAAAATAGAAAAAACACATATTAGAGATATTGAAGCTATGAGATCACAATGTACTGACCTAAGCTATAAACATTATCAAGATATACCTTGGCTATAGAACCAGGGACTGAAGCTTTAGCTGCTTCTGATTCGCTGTCAGATGAGCTACCAGAATCTGAATCTGTAAACAAAGTAAAGCATTAGAAGAATATTAGATTACTTGCATACAAGTTGCTTTCAACAAATGCAATACACAATGATCATACAAAATTTATAATATGTATTAAAACAATAACAAGGCAAAAATTGCTAATGATCAAGTAGACAACAATGTATGCTAAAACCTGAGAAGCACAAAAACTCCTAAACATTAACGTTTCCCGTTTCCGTTTCCGTGTCGGAAACCTGAAATCAAGTTATATTTGGCGTTTCCGGTAAGCGTTTCCGCAAAACGGAATCGTTTCCGTTCCCGTACTACCTTGGCTAAAACCAAGTAGCACAAATGAACGACCCTCATTTTGTTGTCTAACCAATGGGCTCTTTTGAACATTTAAGTTACAACTCCTGGACTCCTTGAGCCATATGCAGCATATCAATTTAGATATTTGAGATCCCGGATTGAAATCAGTTATACAGGCATAACAAGGCTCTCCGGATTACACAGAACGTACCATCAATTCTAGAAAATAAAATTAATTCACCATTTTAAAAAGCAGACCAAAAAACTTTGCTTCACTTTAGCTCTAATAGACAGGAACGACATAAAGAAGTTCAACTTATATGACGAGATTCATCAAATCAAGTTATCATGCGAAGAATTTTACCACTGAAAACTCCGCATGCAAGCAAAGGAGTTTAAACACACACACCAGTGGTTTTGGTCAGATTTTTTTGGCAGGAATGGTTGTTGATATTACATCTTCATTCATTAATGCCATTACCCTAAAAATTAACCCCTTCTCACTAGCTATGATCACCAGCCAGTTGTAGTCTCAAAAAAATTAAGTGGATAAATTAAAATCTCCATTCAAATGGAATGCAAAGATTTCGGGTAAAAAATTTAAGACATATAAATCCGACCATTAGATCAAATGAAATTCAACTGCAGAAGCCTATAGCTGCTACTTGACAAAAATGTTGCAAGAACATGCTGTCAAATGAATAAACTTTGTACTAGTTCCAAAAGTTTCACCAATCACCATTAAAGAACTTCCTGTTATGTCTATCATCATGCCACAAAGGCACACATGCATTTATGTCTGATTAATATGCAGCTTCAAATTCCAGCAAGCAAATTTTACCATAATACAAATTTTCCAGAATTTTTATAAATGCCCTTCCCTTGGACATGATAATCTAATGCGACAGACCCATCTGAACTAACTAAAATTACTGAAAACATGAAAACTCATCCCCTACTTAACATTATTAACTTGTATGTTTATTATTAGCCAGAAACGGCAGGCTTTCTATTTATAATGGTTCATACCCCCTCTCATTGAATAATTGCGACATTCCAAGACTAGGTGCCGTAAATGCAACATAATTAAATGTTCCCACACTTCACACGCCTGTCAATCACATTAAAACATTATTAGCACCTTCGAAATCTCACAGTTATCCCTCTATACTGCCAATATTGGCATTGTTCTTTTCTTTGATATGTCGGCTCCTTCCCCTCTCTCCATCACGGCAGCTCAAACTTTTTGGAGAAAAAAACCCACAGAACTCCCCATGCACCACATAATACATAGGCTGGTCATCAAATTGATGCTACCTAGCATCATAACCAGTGAAACGGCGCATTTTCCTACGATGTCGCATTAATTTATAACTCTAGTCCACAAATAATGTGGACTTGGAATATTCAAAAACAATTTCGATTCTGTTGATGTACAATTTTAAAAGCTCCCCTCTTCTCAGGGTAAACATGAACAGAACATATTTTGAATTCTCTATTATCCAATATTAATATTTTTACTGGAAAGAAGTTGACATGACACACCATACTGAACATGAAAAATTAGTAATATAAAAGGCGCCATGATGCAAAATGCATAGCATAATAAATTAAAAAAAAACATACAAAATCGGTGATGATGCTCTTCTCAGTCAAATAACAAGTTATCTTGAGTTTTTAGAGATCATACAAACTTAAAAATTGCATGTTCTTAAGAAGTCAGGGATCAAATAAGACAAACTTGAGGTTTCTATTGCATATCCTTTGTTCAAATCATTCAAGTGAATTCATAACATGATAACAGAGCAAAGATTACCAGAAGAAGATCCTGATTCGCTTGAACTACTTGGGCTACTGCATTTACTATTTTTATTTGCTGCATTTCTCTCAACATTTACTGGAGGATGACTTGAAGTCAACCGATCATTTTGATCAACATTCATATCTTCATCAACGGGTTCATTGACTGAAGACATCATGCACAAGTTAGAAACTGACCATAAAATAACCACACGAAATGCATAACATTGTCTAGAAACTCAATCTGCAGAAAATATAAGAATCATTACCTTTACAAGGTGGCAATGATGAATTGCTAAAACCAGACTCATTAAGAAGCTGCAAGGACATGCAAGGCATGACACATTGAGAATTACAGAAGAAAATATATAATTCCCAACTTAAAAGAGAAAATTAATGACATCATTTACATTCACGTGAATGCAACAAGATGATGAAGAGAGAGATACCTCCATTTCACAGGGTTCAGCTTTGTCACGTTTTCCAAGTAAATATTCATCTAAAAGCTTCCTCAGCTGAAACAATGTGTCATTGCTGAGAGCATCGATATCAATCTCAATTTCATCTTCACCAGTCTGCTCAGCATTATTACTCTGCTCTTTCAAAAAGTTGACAATGCTTTCAGGCAATTCACCCAGTGAAGCTTCCAGTTCTGTGCTCAATTTATGCTTCTCTTCATCAGTCATGGCCCGCCTAACAGGTTCTGTTGTAACCTTATTGTTGCTTTGTTCAACGTTTTTCTTCTTTGATGCAAGTATGCTAGTATTAGCTTCCCTTTTAACAGGAACGTGTGCACCTGGGAACGCTGGTTCTACACCAGGGAGCTTTTTCTCTATGGCTTTCCATTTTGATTCAAAAACCTTACTAAGCGTATCAGCCATGAAATGGACATCATGGCTAGGTGGGTTGTACTTCAAAGCATTTGAGAAAGTTAGACGCACATCTGCAGCAAACCCTAACGGACTTGCATATGCACCTGAAGCCATCTTGCTTTTTACTGTACCCAAATCCATTGGATGTTTGATGACATTTAAATAATCTGGTATATTCAACTTCACCACATCAACTGGTTCATTGAAAACCCAAGCGAACTGATGTTGCATCATTCGATTTAATAAAGTCCCACACTGCTTCATTAGTGCATCATTGGAAGTACTTGCTACTGCAGCTGGCTTAGCTGATTTATGATGGCTATTTGCACCCTTTTTTGTTCTAGCCCCAATACGACCAGGAGGGGCCTTTTTCCTGCTCTGAGAAGCTGACACTTCAACTGACCTATGTAAGCCATTCACTGGAGGCTTCTTTTGGCCATCACTGCAACTCCAAATATCACTAGAAGGAGACAAAATAACTGCATCAGGATTCAAATATGCTACTTTTTTCTGAAGAACCCTGACCAACTCAAGTTCATTTTTCAACCTCAGCTCTAAATCCTTCCTCTCGGACCTTGACATCTTTGACAACGGCAGGACCTGGATTGGGACACCAAAACCATCATGGACGTCAGGATTCAAACTAATCAACTTCCTCTTTGGAGCATATGAACCCTCTGATACTGTCATCTCAGTGTCAACTCGCCCAGAGCTCCCAAATCCTTCTGATTCACCCACAGTCTCAACAGCATGTCGGTACTCAGGAACAAAACCAGACAATTGCCCTTTAGAATACTTTCTAGATTTCCCCATTGATTGTGAAAGCCAACACTTTTTTGATTCTTTCTGCCCGTTAAATTCTATAGGAACAGTTGGTGCCATAAGATTAACTCCCAATTACAGCACATGTCAACCATGAAAATTATGTTCTAGTCCTTAACTTCACTTTCAAACGTCTAGAATCTAAATATCCCAGAATGTCGTGAGTTCGTCAAGACACTTAACTTCTGATTCAATATTGTTAGTTTTGAATCCTGTATCAGGTTTACCTTAATCAATTTCTTTAAGGTCAGATCGAAAGTACAATTAATTCATCTCAGCAGAGTATTTGTCTCAAAACAATATCAACCCCTATCTCGCGTTTGACTGAAGTTTCATATCGATGCAAATAAACTGAAAATCTCACTACACTTTGTAGTCCTCGTAAAGGTAATGCAGAAGGATTAGAAACCAAAGAATGTATACCCGTGAACACCAATCGGTAGATGAATCATACATAAATTTTCATCAAGGACCCAAAAAATACCAATCCACTAAAGTACAACAATGTTGTATCTCCAAAAAGTGAAACAAAAAACCCAAAATGCAACCAAAACCCCAAATGAGAAAAAAATGAACAAATTAACTGCCCGTAACCCCAGAAAATTTCGATCGAAGTAAAATAATACCAAAAAATGAATCAAACAAATATAACACCTGAAGAAGAACAAATATAAAAATAACCTAAGCTCCTTAGAGCATAAACCCCCAGACAAGTGAAGAAAAATGAAAACCTAGATCGAATCGAAGCTAAATAAGCGCATCGACACGAGGAAAGTCAAATACAAAGTGCATAAAACCCTAGACAGGTGGTTAATTATCCAATTCAAAACCTGGATCTGGTGCCTGAGCTCTTGATTCGAACAAATCCTAAGAAATGAAAGATACCGTAGAAATCCTTCGCAATTATTCCTCCACACGAAGAGAGCTAAACAGAGAGAAACGAAGAGATAATTTACGCTTTGCAATCTGATATCATACTTGGGCTACTTAAAGGCCCATTTCTTTCATTATTTAACAAATCTCAGCCGTAGGCTCACAGCGTCAGTACATCCAACGGCTCGGGTTAATTTACTTTTCGGCCACCGTAAAAGTGGGGATCTAACGACTATGAGGGCTTGTATATCTATTAGTTTCTAGAATCTCAGGAATAAAAAATGTAGAGTAAATGACGGATATAGCCCTGGAGTAAAATAATGTGGTTTCTGGGGGAGTTACTAGAACCCGTGAAATATGTAAATTTACAGCCACAGCGTGTAGATTCAGCTATGACGTCAACGAATCTACCGCCCACGTATCTTTTTTGTCCTATGGGTTGTAAATTACCAACACGTGGACTTCTTTTTTATGACCACCGGCACCCAAAACCAATAAATATCTATTTTTTCAGATTAAAGCTATCTACGGGAAACTCTGTTTTAAAAATATAGATTAGGAAATTGAGGGATAACACAATTTTTAAATTTTCGAACGGAAAACTTTCTCTGTGTATATGAATTTCTGTACTACCTAGTTTGAATTATTAAAAAATTGTCAAATTAGCAATTCAATATACATAAACGACTATAAATATTTTTTTACTATAAAATATATAATAATAATTATTATATATATATATATATATATATTGGAGAGCATTGGTCGGTTCGGTCCAAAAACCGAACCAAACTAAATAAACCAAAAATCAAATAACAAAAAAATTAAGAATCTAATACCAAATCTAATAGATTTTAGTTATGTTCGGACTGAACCTAAATATTTAGGTTCGGTTCGATTCCACATAAAATCAAATTGTATTTATATAAAAAAAATTTAAGTATTTTCTAAGAGAAGAAAGTTAAAAATGTAATAATTATGTTAAAGAACTATCTATTATTTGAGAAAGTAAGAATTGACCAAATGTACATTTATCATAGTTCTATCAGTTCACCGGTTAGCCTATCGTTATAATTGCTGTAAGATGGTGAATGACAGATTAAGGCTATGTTCTTTTCAACCTATTCAACAGTCCATTCAGTTCAGTTCAGTTCAGTATCGTTCAGTTCAGTTCAGTTCAGTTTCAATTAAGTTTCAGTTCAGTTTCAATTCAATTTCAGTTTATATATTATTGTAAGTATTATTAAAGTAATTATAAATAAATAAATAAATATATATATATATATATATATATTATTTAAAAGAGAAAATAAAACAAAAAAATTAATTATAAAAAA
>CATIWQ010232412.1:0-52172 GCA_949673415.1 Euphorbia schlechtendalii
TATATATATGTTTGTTGATATATAGATGAACGATCACAAGTATTAGTATGAGATAAATATGTGTGTTATAACTTTTGTTGACATAAGTTAATAAAAAAAATTTATCACTATGATTAGTATTCTTTTTTTTTACAGTATACAGTATAGGATAGGGTTGTTTCATCTGCTGCCAATACAATTTCATTCTAAATTTTGTTGTCCCCTAGTAAAACTCTGGTAGTGGCTGCAAATTGATTTATCATTCCTCTATTTTCAGAATTCTGAGCTTGCACTTGTGATTGCTTTTGAAGAATCTGCATTATTTGATTTATTTATTTGTCTAGTTGAAAACAACTCATTAGATTCAACACTCATACTACCTTTACTAGACTCTCCTTTCTCCCAATTATCTTGAAAATAATCATCTTGATCAAGAAAGTCTTCAAAGGCTAAATTTGCAAACTTCTGTTGTATATGCAGAGGACAGCCATTCTTCTTCCAGCAATTGTTCACATAATGATTTCCATTGCAATAAGAACATTTTCCTTTTCCTTGAAATTGTTTCTTGTATCCTCTACCAAAACCTTGACTTAAACCACCTCTTTCAAAATTCTTGCCAAAATTTCCATTGTTTTAAAATTGATTTCTAAACCTACTTCCATTATTGCCAAATCCTCTTTGCACAAAAGCTACCAATTCATGTCCAATCTCTGAATCTTTCTCTTCACTCAAGAACTGAGTCTCATATTGCAAAACCAAAGAAAAAACTTTGTTCATACTAGGCAATGGTTCAATCACCAAAATCTGAGACTTAACACTTGAAAAAGCCTTATTCAAACCTCTCAAGAAACATATGACTTGATTAGTTTCATAGTTTTTCCTTATCGCATTACCAATATTACAGAAACATCCATCGCAAACATAAATAGGCAAAGGACTTAATTCATTGTACTCATCCCACAAATTCTGCAAACAAGCAAAATACTCAGTAATACTCCTATTTCCTTGCACAATTGAGAAAATTTCCACTTGTAAATCCGCTAACCTATAAACATCTGATTGAGAAAACCTTTCTTTCAAGCTATTCCATAAAGTAGATGTAGTTGTAAAATTCAAGGCTGTTTGTGCGATTGCAAGGCTTAAGGACTTAATAATCCAAGATAACACCATATTATTGTATATTATCCACAAAGTAAACATTACATTATCTACAGCAGGTCTATCAATGGTTTCATCTATAAATTCCATCTGATTTTTAGATAACAAAGTTATTTTCATAGATCTTGCTCAGAAATGATAATTTCCTTTATCTAAAAGAATCGAAACTAAAACTAAAGAAGGATTTTCACCTGGATGTAGATAATACAGACCGTTTTCATCAATTCTTAACTAATTCGTCGCCATTATCACAAAAGAAAGATTCAGAAACAAAATCGGAGGAAAACAGAACAAGCTGTAAAAATCGAATCAAACATGGAAACTTTTAACGAACAAATTATCGCTTTGATACCATGATAACTTCAGTAACAAAATAGGAGAAATGGATTCATAAATGAATCAAGAACAAGAGAAATTTTATTGAAAGAAGAAGAAAAAAGCAAAAAGGAGAAAAAACTAAAATTATATTTCTTGCCTATACTAAACGTTTATATATAGTTGATTAGCTAATTAAGATGAAAGGACTAAGTTACCCTTGAATGTAACAGTAATTATTTACAAGACTCAACAACTTTCTTATACTTAAGTATAAACTAAGTATAATGGCATAAGCTGTTTATACAAGAGTATAAAATAGGGTATAAACTAAATATAAAGTTTATAAGTCATCAATATATTGTACCACCCTCTTCAAGCGAATAATGGCCACATGTTCAACAATCCTTCGTATGTTTATACACATACATACCATACAAACTTATGTGTATATATATTATGATTTTATTAAAGAACATGATTGAATTGCAAAAAATTAATATATCACATACTCATGTAGTGCATTCATGAGAGCAAAAATATCAGACATATCTTGTAAATGTTCAGTGAGAAAATTAAAGATAGTTGCTCTTACGCTTTTCTTGCTCTTTTATTTTTTTGTTGATATTGGCATGTCCATCTTACTCTCTTTAGAAGTAATAGTTGAATATTATTATCTTATTGTTCACCTGCTCGAAAATCAATGAAACTTCGTGAATCATACTTGGAAAAACTTTGGATCATCACGACATATGAAATTTTTTTACGCTAGAATTCAGTATTGCATATCTTGGAATCGCATGTCAATAATTAATTTGATCATAGACTAGCGCAATCTTCTATATTCTCCCTCAAATTCTTTGAAATTTCATGATTAGATTTATTTTTGAAAATTCCTTTTAACTAAAGATTAATTCAAATACTCAGAAAAAATGATTAGAAATATATTGAGCTGACACATCAATATTAATTAGCAATATATGAGTCAAGAAGAAAAATTCAAAATAGAAGAATTGAACATAATTTGTCATAATCCATCACTATTGGTCATCAGTGCCATAAAATTACAATGTGACCGGCAATTAATTAATGCATGTGAAAAGATTATATGTAGTTCATTACCTTTACAAAAATTGATTGTTCATCATTTTAAAGAGTGTATGTTTTACATTTATCGGAATATTAATAATATAGTTTTAAGTTAACCAATTTATAATGATATTTTCTTAATTTATCCATATGCATGCATGTACTTAAAATTTGTTAATTTGATTTGTGATAAGTTTGATGGTTAAATTGTTAATTGCAGTATCGAAAGATGTTTGATCAATAACATACCGAGACTCATATACTTTATTGATAAAATGTAACTCTTTAAATTACTAATGACGTCATGAATGACCATCATTTGCATGTTCCTACACGTATACCGAACAACGTTATGAATTTAATACAAATTTCATAAAAGATCCAAATTTGAATAAATTTCTAAATCTCGTTATTCTAATTCAATTATATATTCATCTAAAATTTTAAAAGATGCATTATATATGTAGATTTATAACTCTTCTAGTGGGAAGACATAATGCATAAGGTGTTCTTAAGAGAACTTATCAAAAGACAATTTTGACTTGTATCACACTATTGTCAACTTAATGAATATATCTCCAGATCTATCTGATATAATTCAATTATATATACATTTAAGATGTAAAAATATGCATTGTACAAGTAGCTTTCTCTTCCACTGGGAAAACATAAAGTAAAAAGTTTTATGATTCAGTTTCCTTGAGAGAACTTTTCAATAGTCAATATTGCCTGATTCTTTATAGGTTATCATTACTCTTGCATTTTGAGTAGACTGTTCGCAAGGTTTCGACTCTAATAATTCTAAGGGGTTATATTCTAAAATGAAGCCAAAAACCTTGTTCGCCACTTCTCTACTGATAAGATAAAAGTTCAAAATATGAACAGGTGTTGTCAGTACTGCTTATCTAAATAGAAAAATGGTGACCACTGCAAGTATACAGTTACGATGTAGTTTTAAAAGATATCGATCCCACAGGGAAAGACTAGCTCTAAAGATCAACAAGAAAACGGAATAAAGGAAATAAAATAAAATAGATTTGGTTTTATTTGGGAGGATTGGAATGATAAATGGATAGGTAAATGTATGATAGATTAGAGATGATAAAAGTATATAGATTTTCCCTACGAATAAGTATAGCAAAGAAAACATGCAAGGACATCAAAGATATTATGATCACTAGATTAATTTAACAGACTCGGTTCTAGACACTCAGATATTCAATTATTCACCGCAGAGCAACACATGAAATGAATTTTTTAAATCTAGTGCAAACGAATTAAGATGATTATATAAACCTGGATAACAATATTACTATACTTAGTACAGGTCGCTCTCATATAGCCACATTTAGCAAGTTACCATTCCAAAAATGTTGGCTCACTAAACAGCGTTATAATCACAGATCCAATGACTATACACAATCTCGTTAACCCTGAAACTACTCTTAAAGTTAACTCATAAGCATATAACTTGATTAATATAAAAGACTCAACACGAAATACACATTATGACACATAGACATATCATAAACTTTGAAATAGAAAGTATAAGTAGAAAACAAAGTAAAGTTGTAAGGTTTGCAAGTGAAAGTTAAAGTTGATCAAATCGTATCCAATCTTTAATGGGAGTAGTCAATTCCCTCAATGCTTGTGCCTACTTTGAATCCGGTCTCGACTCGTACAGAACCTCCACTAGGATGCTATTCTTTGTGAATATCGAACAAACGAATGTTGAAGAACGAAAACTTTTATTGATAAGTGCTTTGTAATTACATTCATACAACAAACTCTCGAATATGTAGAGAAATCTAGTGATCGAATAGGGATTCAAATCACTTATACATTTTCTCGCTAACACTTATGAACGTAGCGAAATCTAGACATTTTTTTACTCTCTATCCATGCATATACATGCACTATAACACACTCATAATCACTCACAATCCATGCCATGAAATTGGTGAGTTTGGAGCCCTATTTATAGAGTATGAAGGGTTACGTCTATCCATACGAAGAGTTGTGTCCATTGGTGAAAGATTGCATCTCTTCATTGTGATTAGTTGAGAAGCTTTGATTTAATCCACAATAGATAGGCACCTTTTCATGATTGGTTGACTTCTGATAAGTGTCTTTTCGTTAGTAGTTGATGGCGGTTGATCATGCTTATCTAGCAGTTGGTAGTTAAGAAGATAAAACCAGAAAACTGTCCAAGTTACAACCGTGATAAATATGTTACGACTGTAAATCTTTAATTGGCAGACTTCTGTTCTGAAGAAGAACAAGTTACGACCGTGAATGATTATCGCTACCGTGAATTGCATTTTTCTTCAGAATTCTCCTTGCAACTTCACTGATCTTTGATAGCTTCGATCCCAAGCCAAATCTTTAAGTTCCATACATCTTTTCACTTCCACTTTTGATCATTTTACTCCCAAGATTTACCTAGTATCTGCATTTGCATAAAAAACAACTACATACCAAGTGAAATCTTTTATATGAAGTATAAAAATGACTTAAACTATAGTGTATAGTGTGTAAAATTATAATGATAATAAGTGTAATTATACACTTATCAAGAAGCCTTTACAGCGGGTAGACACGATTACAGAAAGTACCTTCCTTTCTAACTACCGCTCAACTTAGTTTGGGTACCCTTCCCAAAGTGACACTCAGATTAATACAAGAATGCACACTGAATTCAATTTATAGAAACGTTGAATCCTTACAATGTTAATCTAAGTAATTTCTCTCTATTACAAATAGATAAGACTTTCGATGTTTGCTGATTGCTTGAGGTAGAATTTCTTTGGAAGCTAGAGTAAATTGTGCAGCGTTTTAGCTCTTAAGAAATTCAAGGTGATTCAATAAGTTTGAACGTTTGCCCTAGGCTTCTATTTATACTTTGAAGCTCTGAGAAGTAGCCATTGCAAACTTTACGATACTGCTGATCATCAATTTCTCATCTCTTCAAATCTTTCGAATTTTCCCGTTGGAGACAGATTCCAGAACGTTTAGAGATAGAATTTAAACATTGAGGAGCGATAAAATTAAGTTTTTCTTGTTTATCTTCAAGCAATTTGGTTCTGAGAGAGGCGCGCTACAATGCACATGTCTTCCTATTGGATGACCTTGCTGATGGTGGTAGAATCGCGCGGAGACACTTGAGATGCGGCACATAACAGAAATTCCTTTGACTTGGACTATAGCAAGGAATCTTTGACAACCGTACTAACATTTTTGACTTAGTGAGGACTATAGGAATCTTAGTTAATTTCAGTGCCTTTTATCTTGAAAAGCACTAAAAGAATATTATGTTCCATCACAGACAACATTAGTCGCATATGTGTCATTAAGTCTCTACGTGTCATAAAGAACGTGCTTTTAATTAAATAAAAAGCAGATACTCAGCATGATCTGAGTGAAGTAATTCTAAACTATGTAGTACTCAGCATAGACTCAACTTTTTCTACTCCACGTCATAACTTAATTACTCATCCAAAAAAACTGAGTTATTCTCCCTTGAGTGAACTCAAGTCAGCTTTATTAATTAAGAATCTACTTAGTTTTCAATTAATTTCACTATCGTAGATAGTTTGCTATTTCCAAAACTACTCAGTACTGTGAAGTACTATTAACTTGGGTTCTACAATCTCCCCCAATTTGGACAGATAGCAAACTAGGTAGTAGAAGAAGTTAATTGAATAGATAGTTCAGAGATTACAGACTACCTGAAGGCGATGTAAAACTCCTTTGTGTTGAGCAACTTCCCTTAGTCAGCTTAAACTCCCCCATACTGAGTGAGTCTTCTACAAGCAGCTTAGCTCCCCCATACTTAGAGGATTTCTTCTTGATTGGGACAATGTTTTACTTCAGCTTTATCTTCAAAGGTGTGGTCTCTTGTATGTTTTCTTGTACCACATAGTTAGATATACACAGCAGAAAACATACTCAGCATAAAAAGTTAAGAAGATCTTAACTTGAGGTAGGAACTTGTAATTTTATTAATGTATAAAAAATGACTTAGTCAGTACATAAAGCATGTCTTGAGCTAAGATTACAATAAGTCATATTAGAAGTTCTACATCTATTTGATCATGACCTAAATATCTTTTATGCATGGTAGAGGAAGATCCTGCAGTCTTGTTCTTGTCCTAGCTTGGCTTGTTCGAAGGATCCATCAGATGAGAATGCCTCGGAAGAGATCTCTTATTATGATTTTCCATCCTGAGCGTATCTTCAGCTACCTTCTCCCCTTTTGCTATCTAACCTGGAGCAATTTTATCAAGATAGACATTAAAGACTTCGAGTGCAGCTTGGAAGCTCTCTTGCTAGCCAATGATCCGCTGGGAAATCTCTTGCTCCAATTTCTCTTTGCCTTTTGTTGAGAGGAAGTCTTGGTCATTTAGCTCGCTAAGAAGAAGATGGTGGCAGATAAAGAGAGATGAGTTATCTGGTCAAAACCTTGACTAGAAAATTATTGAAAACACTAAAGAAGACCACGAAAGTCAGTTACTATTAGTGTAATCTTCAGCTGAGCCTCAATGTTAAAAATCTTGGGACTAATGGATTCGATACACTTTGAAGTATAGTCGATATCTTTTCCGTCCAACTCTCCCATCCTGAGTAGCGAGTCCACCTTCTTCGTCAGATTTTCCACTTTGGTTTTAATGACTTTCACCTTTGTGTGGATTGACATTCCGTCTCAAGGCAGAGGGATTCGGTTGGAGGCGCACTCGGTATAGGCATGTCTGGAAAGGTCTTTCCCATGCTAGTTACTAAAAATTTCTCCTATGAGGAGATTCTCTCCGTTATGTGATCAGAGACCTCTCGCTAAAGAGTATCCATCTTGGAATTGAGAGAATCAATGTTCACAACAGGGGCCTTGTCTAGCTTTTGCGAGATATCCTTTAAGAGTTTGAGGACTTCATCCTACTTGTTATCATGCACAAGCAAGAATCGCGACTCGGATTCCACCAACTTTACTATACTGTGGCTCACATCCTTTATAGGTGCTACCTCTTTTGAGACATCCTCGATCTTGCGATCAGTTAGCCTCTTTATTTTGGCCTGCTCCTTATCGAGCTCATGGATCTGTGTCACTTGAGTAGCCATACTAGTACTCAAGAGATTTAGCTGCTCAGTAACAACGTCTACACTACTCTTTATCTTTCCTGCAATAGCATTTACTATTACAGTAGATGTGGGAATAGAAGTAGTAGCTGCCCCAAGTTGGGTTGTAGAGTCCATTAACCAATTTAGGATTAGCGGCCATCTTATCTACCAAGCTTTTGGCACTCTCTTTTGCCAAATTATTTCGAATAACCAACAAGCTACCTTGGATCCTCTCAAACTCCTCAAAGTATAGAGAGTCACTAGGCACACTTGTTTGTTGTTCAAATTTAGGCAATTTTACCTTGGGCTTGGATGATAAATCCATCAATTCCTGAGCAAGTAGCATGTTGCCTACTGCTCCATCTAACTCATCATCAGTCATGAGCGTAGGAAATTACTTCCTTGCTAACTCTCATATCTGTACCAAGAAAGATGTAACAACCATTACTGGCTTGTTGCTGGGTTCAGGTGCTTCATTGGCTATAAAATTTGCCTCAATAGTCTGACCACTTGCTTTTCCCTGCTGAGCAGAGTTCTCAGCATTGGGAACTTCCTTAACCAGAGGGGTTAAGGGGGTTATAGATGTGTATAGTAAAGGAAGTTGGTTTGAGTGGAATAGAAGGTATAATGGCTCTGGAAGAAATGGTTGTTGGTTGAGAATGTACATGAGAAGGTGTGGAAGAAATATGTACTAGTGACGGAGGAAAAGAATCTTGGCTATTTTTAGGTGAAGAGATTTGAATTAGGGAATGTACAGAGTTAGAAGGGGGAGAATTTTTCTGCATTTCAAGATCTATTGGAGTAGAACCTAATGGAATAGAAGAATTTACAAGAGAAGGGTTTTGAGGATTTACTGGAGAAGACGAGGAGGTGGGATTTTGTTGAACCTTTGGGTTAGCTGTTTGACCCAAGAATGGGTCAACCTGAGGTTGCTCATGCTGAGAAGAAGGCTCCTTAACATGAGTCAATGTGGGAGTGGGGATGCTGGGGTCCTAAGGATCAGACTCCTTTAGGATCAGGGAAAGAGTTTCACTAGCATCCTTCTCGCTGCTTATCACTTGCACATTTCTTTGCGATGGCCTTGTGGTGGTAAAACTCTTACACTGAGTGCCCTTAAGTTTGGCAAAAACATCTGAAGTGTTCTCAATAGTGTTGGACCCAAGCTGGTCCTCATCTCTAAACTTCTTGGCCTCGCCCTACTTCTTAGTATCATTTGAGAATACCATTTTACGCTTCCTTTAGCGCGGGGTCTCATTGGCCTCAGCCTCATCTTCTTTCTCCTTAGCTAACAGCTTAGCCTCTACCTCCCTTTGGGTATGGGTTTTGGTTTGCATCTTTCTCTTTTGATGTTGAGTAGGAGTGTCATTAGACTTTGCTGGACTCTTCCCCTTGGCCTTAGAGGAAGCAGCCTTCTCTGCTTTAGAGGGAATGGTGGTCACATTCTCCAATATACTAGAGATTGGAAGTTGATTTGAGTCATCACTCTCATAGTCCACTATGAATTGGTCCTCGTCCTCCCTGCGGATGTCCACAGGCAATACAATCTTCAATTTTCACTTTTGTTGAGCTTTGGTGTACCTATCATGAACCTGGTTGTGAGCCAGCCTGCTAAAATGCGACATTTCTAGCCTTTTCTTTACAGGCAGGACTGTTTCACCGGACTTCCCCAAAAACTGAGCTACATCAACTTTTATTACCCTTATAATCTCAGTTATGAGGTAACTATAGTGATAGACTGTACTCAGCTTTATCAAGTGGTGAAGAATCACCACTGACCAATTGAGCTTCTTACCCTCTACCATATGGTAGACCACACAATGCTCGAAATATGTGTAGTTAGTTAGTGAGCCTGTTTTGGGTAGCAGCTGCTTCACCACCAGCTCATAGCACATCCTCACTGTCCATGACATCCCCGCTGGCGGCTATCTCCCTCGAAATGTAGTTGGTAGGGAGTTCCCAATCCTCGGGAATGATAACAACATCTTCATCACCAGATTTGCAGAGCTGGGTGCTTGAATTAGGCATGTTGAGGATGCTCCCTATCAACCGCAAACAAATCAAGGTTGATTTTCCTTCAAAATCCATCAACAAGATATCACTAAAACCTTTTATTGTGTAGAGATGGGTATAGAAGGCCCTAACGAAGCATGTGATTGCTGAACCCTTTCATCCTTAAGAAGGAACTGAGGTGTTGCTGCTTGATGACTCGATGCATGGTTTTATTGAGCAGCAATCCTTCATAGTTCACTTCAAAGACTGGACCAAAATCCAAGCCATCCTCCCAACCTACTCTTTCTAAGGTAGTGCCCTCTTCAAAAGTAAGCTTTTCAATTTTCCCTTCCACATTCACATTGATCTTCATAACAGTAGTTTTTAGGATTCTGAAGGTGGTTTTGTTTCTAGAAATTTAAGAGATTTTGAGAGACGATTAACAGAAGAAGAAATTAGGGTTCGAATGCTCTGATGATTCAAATTTGCAGAAAGCCAGTGACCCATTTCCTTCAACTATTCAACTTATATAGATGATCTCATCTCTCCTGATACATGTCACGATCTCAGCTTCTGATGAAAAATGAACACTGTGATTGACCTCTAAAGTAACCGCCTTAGATGAACTATGAGATTAGAATAAAATGTTTCCAATTCAAGTGTGTGTTAATTTGAAAAATGCAGATTCGAAATTTAACCGTGAATTGTTCCTCATACCATTTCTAAAAAACTTGATGGTGTTATCCACGTATTATCTCATGCTTGATCTCCAACACTTAACTAAATTTCTAAGAATTTCATCCTTCTTCTTCATCGTGGATTCGCCATACTAATCAATTGCCTCGGTACATAGAATTGTTCCTTTGGCAATGGTTTGGTGAAGATATCAGCGCGCTGCTCCTCTGATGGAACATACTCCATCTTGACATCTCCTCATAGCACATGATCTCTAATGAAGTGATGCCTAATGTTAACATGCTTCATTCTCCCATGCTGAACTAGATTCTTGGATAAATCAATTGCACTCTTATTATCACACATAACTTCGAGATAATTAGACTTGATGCCATAATCCTCCAGTTGCTACTTTATCCAAAGCAATTGTGCTATGCAACTTCCTGCTGCCATGTACTCAACTTTAGCTATACTCAAAGCAACAGAAGTTTGCTTCTTACTGTACCAAGAGACAAGACACTCTCCAAGGAAATGACATCCTCCCGTTGTTCTCTTCTTATCGAGTTTGTCTTTCCATAATCAACATTTGTGAATCCCCTAGGAGTGAAATCTGAATTGTCGAGATACCATAAACCTGCTTCGATCGAGTTTTGCTAGTACTTGAGAATCCTCTTCACAACTGTTAAGTGAGATTCTCTAGGATCAGCTTGATACTGAGCACAGTAGCACAGATCATACTGTATGTCTGGCCTACTACCCATGAGATGAAGAAGAGAACCAATAATTCCTTTGTAGAATTTGCTATCCACAGGTTTACTAGCTTCATCTTTACTCAAGAGAGTATCTATAGCCATAGGAGTGGACATTGGCTTTGAATGTTCCATGTCAAATTTCTTTAGAACTTCACTGGCATATTTGGACTGACTGATGAAAATTCCATCATTAGTTTGCTTGATTTGAAATCCAAGAAAGAAATTGAGCTCTCCCATCATTGACATCTCAAACTTGCTCTTCATCTGCTTGCTGAGTTCCTTGCACAGCTTCTCATAAGTTGCTCCAAATATAATATCATCAATGTATATTTGGATAAGCAACACATCTTCGTTTCTTCGCCTGATAAATAGAGTTGTATCTGCTTTTCCCCTTTCATAGCCTTTGTTGATCAAGAAATTGTCAGCCTCTTATACCAAGCTCTTGGAGCCGGTTTCAATCCATAAAGAGCTTTCTTCAATTTGAAGACATGCTCAGTATTCTTCGCATCTTCAAAGCCTAGAGGCTAGCGAACATAGACTTCTTCTTGAATGAATCCATTCAGGAAAGCACTTTTGACATCCATTTGAAATAGTTTGAAATTCATATGGGATGTGAAAGCACAAAGGATTCTAATAGCTTCAAGACAGGCTACTAGTGTATAGGTCTCATCATAATCGATGCTTTCTTGCTGGTTGTAGCCTTGAGTAACAAGCCTGGCCTTTTTCCTGACTATAATGCCATCATCATCTAGCTTGCCTATAATTGATTTTCCTTTAGGCCTAGGAACTAGATCCCAAACATCATTACGCTTGAACTGATCCAATTCCTCTTGCATTGCGATTATCCAATAATAATCTCCTTCTGCATCTTCAAACTTCTTGGGTTTGATCAATGTATGAATGCCGGATGACTCATCATCCGACTGAGCTGACCTCACGTCATCACAGGATTATGAACATCATCAACTATGCTATCTAGAGGATGGTTGCATTGAACTCTAATCTCTCTCGAAAGACTCGGGTCAAATGCTGGAGGATCGATAACTGGATGTTGAGGTGGAGGTTGATCTTTGCCATCGTTGAAGTTGATAGAAAGATCTTCATTATCATCTTTGGCTTCCTCAGCTAGGGGCTCCTGTGCTGAGTTGGGTAGCACATCTTGTGTCATACTGAGTTGATTTTAGAGCTGGGGAACTCCTTCATCTTCATTAGAGGTACGTCTTTCTACAATGTTAGTTTCATCGAAATTTACATGCATAGGCTCCTCTAAAAGGCCGGTATGCTTGACATATATTCTACATGCCTAACTGTTAGTTGAGTATCCCAAAAAGATACCTTTAATAGACTTAGAATCAAACTTTCCTAATTGCTCTTTGGTGTTAAGAATATAGCAGTTACAGCCAAAAGATCTAAGATGACCATTCTTAGGCTTGCACCCTCGCCAAAGATCATAGGGTGTTTTCTCAAGAATTGGGCAAATTAAAACCCGATTAAGGATATAACAGGCTGTGTTAATAGCTTCTCCCCAAAAGTACTTTGGTAGATTGTTATCACTCAGCATGGATCGAATCATTTCAACTATTGTCTTATTCTTCCTTTCTACAACTCCATTTTGTTGAGGCGTATAAGAAGAAGAAAAGTTGTGGTTAATACCATGCGCTGAACAGAATTCTTCAAAATAGAAACTCTCTAATTCACGTCCATGATCATCTCGGATTCTACAGATTTTAACTTCAATTTCATTCATTATATATTTACTGAGCTTGACAAAAGATTCATAAGTCTCATCTTTACTACTCAGCAAGACTACTCATGTGAATCTCATGAAGTCATCTAATATCACCAATGAGTACCTCTTACCACCCAAGCTCATAGGCTGAACTAGGTAAAAAAAATCAAGGTGGAGTAACTCCAACGATTGCTTAGTTACTACATGATCTATTGATTTAAATGATTTCTTAACTTGCTTACCAAGTTGACAAGCAGAGCATAATTTATCCTTCTCAAAGCTGATATTAGGTAAACCCATAACTAATTGCTTTTTGGCCAATTTAGATAGAATGTTCATATTAATATGACCCAACCTTCTGTGCCAAAGCCACGAATTATCCTCCTTAGATACAAGACAAAAGTCAGTGGAGCCAGGGGATAAATCAATCATATAAACATTATTGATCCTAGGAGCGAAGAGTATAGTTGAGTCAGTATTATAATCAATTACTGAGCATCCTGTTGAGTCAAACCTTCCTACCTTTGTCACAGAGCTAGGCTATGCTGAGCAGATTGAACTTCAGACCCTTGACAAGAGAAACCTCTTAGATTGAGGGAGAGACACCAATAGTGGCACAGCCTACAATCTTGCCTTTCTAGTTATCTCCAAAACCGACACTTCCATTTCTTTTGTGCTCCAATGAGATGAACTGTCTTTCATCTCCTGTCATATGCCTTTAACATCCGCTATTTAAATACTACATTCGAGAGTCATCAGCGGATCTAAGGCTCACTTGCAAAATAATCATGTTTTCTTAAGTACCCATGCTTTCAAGCTGGGTCCTCTTTTGTTAGAAGTGCTTAGGTTTGACCAGTCGTACTCGTCATAATAACTATTTTTATACCAACAAAGAACTATAGCATGTCTAGCTTTCCCACAAAAACCGCACACCATTTTTGGTTTGGGCTGGCTCGCTTTCTTCTATTTAGAGGAATTCTTCCTCTTAGAATTACGAGTTTGGTTACTCTGAGTTTAACTGTTGGCTGGAGGAGGAACCTCTTTCTTCTTTAAAACCGTTATCTCAGCAGTCAACTCATCTAATTGCTTAGTGAGCTTGCTGATAGCACATTTTGATACTCAGATTTTTCTTGAAGAAAGTAGATATCAAGCGATAAGGAAGCATTGGTATCTTCTAGATCATCACTTCTCCTACTATCTCTTTGATGTTCTTCACTGATTTATTAGTTAGTTTCATAACATCAAAGAGAGCCTAGGCGAATTTATTAATGGACAAAGGAAGTTTAGAATGTACCTCAGTTTGAGGACCTTTTCCTTTATCGCGCTCAGCTTCAGAATTGACAGCAGAAAGATCTCTACCGGAGGTAGATGCTGAGCCTTCGCAATGATTCTCAATAGCCATCAAGCAGAGGTTGGCTGAGTCAGTAGCTTCTTCATCAAATGATGAAGATTTTTCTGAATCACTCTAAGTGGCAGCAAGTGCCTCATTTTTCTTGGAAAACCTTTTCTTGAACCTGTGCTTCATCACCTTTGGACAGCTCGATTGGATGTGACCTTTCTCTCCATAGCCAAAGCTTTTGATGTCTTTGTTATACTCCTTCTTCGGTCCTTCCTCAGCTCCTTGTCGGTGCTGAAATGACTTGGTTTTAGTGGGAAACTTCTTCTTGCTGTTGAATTTCCCATCCAACTTAATGAAGCATTTGAAACGCCTGGTCAGAAGGGCCATTTGCTCATCAGAGTCGTAGCTAGTGGACTCATCAGATGAATTTGCTTTAAGGATAATGGCTTTTCCCTCCTTGCCCCGATTCCTCTTGGAGTCATCTGAGTATTTCCTTAGAGACATCTCATGAGTTAGCAAGGTGCCTACCAGCTCATCATATTTGTAGGTCATAAGATCATGAGCCTCCTCAATAGTGCTCTTCTTGGAATCCCACTCTATTGTAAGAGTGCGGTGAATCTTCATGACGAGCTCCTCCTTGTTGAACTCCTTTCCAAGCCTCTTCAGTTCATTAACTCTTTTAATGAACCTAGTATTCATACTTTGAATACCCTCGCTGGCACCCAACAAGAACATCTCATACTCTCTCAGCATGAGATTGATCTTTGACTCATTGACCATGTCGGTCCTCTCATAGGTAATCTCCACCTTCTTCCAGATCTCCTATGCTGTTTCAGATCTTGAGACCCCTGTTGAACTCTGTAAGATCTAATGCATAGTGTAAGTAATTAATCGATGCGACATTCTCTTTGAGAAGCCTCAAGTCAGCGTCATCGTAGTCCTCTAGATTTATTAGTATACGCACACTATTCCTCACCACACTGGGAACTCTAGGACCAAGCTCAATAGTGAGCCAAGCCTGCATGCTTTGAGACTAGATGAAATTTTTCATTCGATTTTTCCAGAATGTATAATGATTACCGTCAAATAGAGGTGGTCTGGTAACAGACATTCCTTCTTTAAGGAGAACTGTTTAACTAGAACCGGAACCATAGCTGTTGTAAGCCATTTATGGATCTTACTCAAAGATGATTAGTCTAAAAGTTGAACAATTACTTTGATACCACTTGTTGGTCCGTAAACGGGCTCTTAACAACAACAGAGGGGGGGTTGAATGCTTAAACCTGGTTACTTTTAAATTTTTTACGATTTAATTGCCAAGTTCAGTTTTTATATGCGTGCTGAGTGCGATATAAGAAAGAATAAATTGCTCAGCTTTACTGGCACAGTTTATCTTCAATCTTTAGCTGAGTAAGACTTACTCAGCACATATTGGATAACAAGTAGTAAAATGAGTGAGGGAGAGAGATGAATGAGCTGATCACTGATCATGCTAAATGCTTAAAGTTAGGTTATCAACACCTGAGATTTATCCTAGTTCGGCCCCTAGCCTACCTCCAGTCCCCGGATATCTTCTCCAAGCTTTAATCCACTAGTGAGTTGTTCCTTCAATAGGCAGAGAAGCCTTTACAATGGGTAGACATGGTTACAGAAAGTACCTTCCTTTCTAACTACCGCTCAACTCAGTTTGGGTACCCTTCCCAAACTGACACTCAGATTAATACAAGAATGCGAATTGAATTCAACTTATAGAAACGTTAAATCCTTACAATGTTAATTTAAGTAATTTTTCTCTATTACAAACAGATAAGACTTTTGATGTTTGCCGATTGATTGCGGTGGAATTTCTTTGGAAGCTAGAGTAAATTGCGCAGCATTTTAGCTCTTAAGAAATTCGGGATCATTCACCAAGTTTGAAAGTCTGGTCCAGGCTTCCATTTATACTTTGAAGCTCTAAGAAGTAGCCGTTGCAAACTTTACGATATCGTTGATCATCAATTTTCATCTCTTCAAATCTTTCAAATCTTCCCTTTGGAGACAAATTCCATGATGTTTAGAGATAGAATTTGAACGTTGAGGAGTGATAAATTTTTTATGACAAATTCTCGTTTATCTTCAAGCAATCTGGTTCTGAGAGAGGCATGCTATAATGCAATATGGAGTCTTCCTGTTGAATGACCTTGCTGACGTTGGCAGAATTGCATGGAGATACTCGAGATACGGCTCATAACAGAAATTCCTTTTACTTGGACAGTAGCAAGAAATCTTTGACAACCGTACTAACATTTTTAACATAGTGAGGACTACAGGAATCTTAATTAATTTCAACGCATTTTATCCTGAAAAGTACTAAAAGAATATTCCGTTCCATCATAGACAACGTTAGTAGCACATGTGTCATACAAAATGTTCTTTTAATTAAATAAAAGCAGAAACTCAGCACGAGCTGTGTGAAGTAATTCTAAACTATGTAATACTCAGCATAGACTCAGCTTTTCCTACTCTAAGTCATAACTTAATTAATCATCTAATAAAACTAAGTTATTCTCCCTTGAGTGAACTCAAGTCAGCTTTATTAATTAAGAGTCTACTTAGTACTCAATTAATTTCACTATCTTAGACAATTTGCTATTTCCAAAACTACTCAGTACTGTGAAATACTATTAACTTGGGCTCTACATACCCGTATCGCTCGGGAGCGATTGGAGCCCGACCTGACCCACGTAATGTCAGTGTTATAATAGGTTGTTCCATGCTTACACTATCTTGTGTAACAGGTGTAGGTATAATTAGTAGACTGTTTGTTTGATCTTCTTGAGTGCCTAACTCAAGATAGGACCTACTAGCTTTCGCGAGTATATGCTCATTCTCGAGGAATTGGGCATTTCTAAAAACAAAGACGTTTGTTCCTTGGGATCATAAAAGGTATACCCTATAGTTGCCTTAGGGTAGCCTACAAATTGACATCTATTAGACTTAACACCCAGCTTTGTCCTCTTTACATATGTAGGACATCCCTAAACTCTCAAGTGAGAAAGAACGTGTTTCTTATCATACCATAACTCGTATGGAGTTTGATCAACTGATTTAGAGGGCACTCTATTTAGTATATAAACTTCTCTCTCAAGTGCATAACCCCAAAAAGATCTGTTGAGTTCTGCTAGGCTCATCATGGACCGAACCATATCGAGTAGGGTTTGATTTCTCCTTTCTAACACTCCATTGTGTTGGGGTGTTTAAGTAGGTGTCGATAAGGATAAAATACCATCATCCCTTAGATAATCCTGAAACTCCTAGCTTAAGTATTCACTATCTCGATCAGATCGAAGGGTCTTGGTACTTTTCCTAAGTTGTTTCCCTACTTCAGTTTTGAATTCTTTGAATCTACCAAAACTTTCAAACTTGTGCCTCATAAGGTACAAATAACCATATCGTGAGTAATCGTCGATAAACGTTATGAAGTAGACGAAACTCTCATGTGTCTTAACACTCATTAGATCACATACATCGGAATGTATTATTTCCATAGTACTAGTGGCGTGCACCATAGGATTTCCATTCCATTGGGCCTAAGTCTCCACATTTGTTTAACTTAGTTAAGCGAGTCTCATTTATGTGGCCTAAACGACATTGCCATTAGTATGAGGACTTCTAATTATCTAATCTCGATTTCTTAACAATGTTCATATTTAGAATTTTAGTTTTAGTATCTAGAACATATATTATCACATTGAATTTTACATTTATTATTAGAAAATAACATATCAAATCCTTCCGTTGCGAAATAGAAATAATATTCTTAGTGATAGCAGGAATTTAGTAGCAATTGTTCAATACTAAAACAAAGCCACTAGGCAAACGAAGGTTATATGTCCCTACAGCTATTGCAGCAACCCATGCTCCATTTCCAATTCTTAGGTCCATTTCCCTCTTTGCAAGCCTCCTACTATTCCGCAATCCCTACATAGAATTACATATATGAGTACCACAACCAGTATCTAATACCTAAGTAGACTCATAGGGAACTGTAGAGAAACTCTCTAGTACGAACATGCCTCTAGATGTTTGAGCCACAACTATCATCATCCGATGAGCTTATTTCATGAGAAACATTCTCCTTCTTCAATTTTAACTTCCTCATGAGCTTTCTCTTGACTTTTAAACCTTTCTATTTCTTCAACTTAAGGTCCTCAGCATTAGCTTGCTCTTTAAGTTTATTTCTAAACTCAATCTCATAAAACTCGGGCAAGTCCATGAGTTGGGTCAAGGTGCAGTTGGGAGAGCACTCCATAAGTATCTTTTTAAAGGAATCATATTTATTTGGTAATACCCTCAATACTATTTCCCTCAAAGACTGCTCACTATACTCAACTCCCAACTCGCTCAATTTCTCTGAGTTATCACGTATGTTAATGACCAACTCTACTGCGAAGGTGTCTCCCCGCAATTTACTGTGGACAGTTCAACCTCTACACTTTCCATTGACTTGAGACAACGAATCATGGTTGAGAGGTCCAACCCTTCGTACACATGTGTGTACTTTGGGAGCATATGGCCTAACATGAGTTTTGCAACAAACTCATAGTTTCCCTTGTGCTCCTCATATTCATTCATCTCACATGCAAAAGCATTCTTACCAGGGTGTTTTGGACTAGGATCAGTTAGAACATAATCCAAGTAGTAGTTATGAAGAACTCCTCTAATAGTCTCAAACCACTCATTGAAGTTATAAACATCATATTTGATGTCGTTAAGAAGCCTGATGCCAATACGAGTGTGAGCGGACGACACGGAGCGGTGGGCTGAGAGCGCGCGAGATGAGAGGCGTAGTCCACCGAGGTGTTTGAAAAAAGGTGCACTGGGTCAGGGACCCGGGAAAAAGGTTTAAAGAGAAAAAGGCGAAAACGTTTTAGATCGGTTCGAACCTGAATCCGCCGACTCTTAGTGTGGAGTCGCCACCTAGATTAGTTCTTTCCAGGAATTAGAGTCCTGTGAGGCTTAACGTCCGAGGGACGGCCCACCAAGACAAAGAGATTCGGGTTTGGGATAAGTTGCTTATTTCTCATTGGATTACATTAAATTACATCTACAGAAAATCTTGTTCTCTTAATTGTGCATATTCGCACATAGGTCATTTTTAGAGTTAAATGCATGATTCACGTATTGCGAAATAATGAATCATTCACAAAGCGGAAAAATAAGCCATCCACAAAACAATAATTAAATGCGGAAATTAAATGCGGAAAATAAAAATTACAAGGCTTTCAAAAATAGGGGGATGCAACTGCCCGCTACCCTATTAATTACATTTCCCCAAAAAAAAATGATATTGCGATACCCGAAAGAAAAAATAAAATTCTAACATACATCTAGCCTACATCCACAAGGGTTAGCATAGGGGATATCACATATGTTCGATTTTGAATTTAGTGAGGCCCTTGTGGCTTAAAAAAATCAATTGCGATAAAGTGTTTGTTATTTAAATAAAACCGTTTGTTTTATTAGCACATTTGTTGATTAATTTTAATTAATTAAAATGATCGCATGGTAAATTGTGAGGTCTGTTATCCGGGAATGTATTTTATTCCCTTCGTGGGGGTATTCTAATATAAAAATTAAAAAAAGAAATAAAAGAAGAAGAAAAGAATTACAATATTTACAATAAAATAAAATAATTCCTAGGTTCACATGTAGAAAGAAATTAAAAAGAAGAAGAGGAGCACGAAATAAGCAGCTCTAGGAACTCAGAGGCTTTACCCTTTTAGCATGAATCCGGTTTGGTGAGTCCGTTTGATCCCCGGGAGCGTTCCTCATTCGTTTTTGTAGTTATTGTGATTTAATGTGAAAAAGTAATTGTTTTGATGGAAAATAAAGTGTTTATTTATCCAAAAGATAATCAGACTTGGGTTCTAAATTTGTTTTAGACCCGAGAATATCTGAGGATATCCAAAGAAAAGTAGATGAAAAAAAAGATTTGAAAATAATTAAAATTTGGAGTCCAAATGACTTTTGGATCTGAAAATCTTTGAATAAAATATTTATCCAAAAGATAATTAGACTCGGGTTCTAAATTTATTTTAGACCCGAGAATATCTAAGGATTTTTGAGAAGTGTAGGAAGAAGAATTGTTTGAAAATAATCAAGATTTAAGATCCAAATGGGTTTTGGATCTAAATTATTAAAGAAAATATTTTTTGTGTTTTTCTCGTTATCTTTTTATCTGAAAATCTAATTTTTTTGTCTAAATTTTCGAGCTCCCTTCAATCCAAAAATGTCCCAAAGTTGTAGAAATTCGGGACAAGTTTAAACAGGGCTCGCCGAAGATTTTGGCAAGCCCCCCACCCTCGCTGAACTCTTTAACGAGGGTGTGCCACCCTCGCTGAAGCGCAGCGAGGGACCCTCGCTGAACTCTTTAGCGAGGGCCACCCTCATTGAAGAGTTCAGCGAGGGTGTGTTAGCCCAAAGAATTCCTTAATTAAGGAATTCTTTGGGCCACTCCGCCCTTTTGTTTTTTTTTCTTTTTTTATTTTAAAATATATATATATATATATATTTCTAAATAACCCAATTAAATTATTTTGGACCCTTAAAAAATATATTTATGTCCCTTAAAAATATTTTAAGCCCTTAAATTTTCACTTTAAGGCTTTTAAATATTTTCTATGGTCCTAAATATTTATTTAGGTTCCCAATTATTATTTATTTTGATGAGGAGAACTCCTATTTGAAGATAATTGGACGGTCGAAAATCGTGTGATTCAAGGATAAAGATCCCGTAAAACCGTCATCATTGAATGCGCGAGCTGGTACGAAATCCCGTGCTCACATCACCTCAGCTAATTCCCCACTAAATTGGCTACTAGTGGACGAGGTGGAATCAGTCATTACCACCTAGTAAAAAGCCTAATCAGTTAGAAGATATCCTAAAGAATCCTAAGTTAGCTCGAGGCGGCATAAACAACATTCAAATTACCTATGTTGGTATTTCAGATCTAAATAGCAAGGAGAATGAACAAACAACATTCATATCGATTGAATAAATATCTCAGATCTAGCAAGTGCTCTACGCAAGAACAGGCAATTCTAGAAAAATAGAAATATAAGCAATTATGGGAAAATGAGATACTAAACACATAATTCATTTCCCAATGAATTGGTCAAGGCATCAGTGGGCAAACAAAAAGGAAATTAACGACTAAAAGTCCAAAGAATAGCAGAGGAACTAAGCAAAGAACTCACATGGAAGTAATTTTTGCAGAAAAGAAGAAGAACAACAAATAGTAGTGAATCAATGATAAAAGCAAAGTAGAGGGAGTATATGAGATTAATTTTACATAGAAAATGTTGGTTGAAGAAGCTTAAGGAAAGAAAAAGTGATTGGTGGAGAAGAGTTGCACAAAATCACCGATGGAGAAGAGTTGTACAAAATTGCTGGAGAAGAAGAGTTGCAAAAATTCACCCTAGAAGAAGAGTTGTGGAAATAGTGAAAGGAGAAAATGGAACCCTTATATAGGGCTGAAAGGACATGTGAGGGGATGCTTTCCCCATGAAGGACACGTGGCGCTCTGCCTGCCTCACGTTCAAAATTTGAAAAGAAGTGAATTTTTCACCTTGGCTCTCATGACATGTATGCCTTAGACACGTGTCTCCAATGATAAATCTGCCTGGACCAGGAGGATCTTAAACACAAGCTCTTGAAGAAGCTCTCACATTGATGGGGGGACTTCTGTTAACATTGATAAATAATGGCAGACGCGTACATGCCACGCTAGACTCCCAGGCGGATTATATCTGCCTAGATCAGATAGAGATGTCACAAAGGCTACGAATGTTCTTATCAATCCTGGCGGATCTCATCCGCCCCGAATGTAAAAGACTCGGCAATCATCCAGGCGGATCATATCCGTCCCAAATATGGAGGTGACCAAGTCTTCCCTTATTTCAGAGAAATGTCTAGGCGGCCACCAAGCTAAGGTGGCTTGTTCGCTTGGACTGACCCCGACGCCTCGGGGGCAAAGAGTTCAATTAAGATTCCAAATCTACAAAGAGACCTTCATAATTAGAACTCTCACTTCAGATAAGATTTATCCTATTAATAGGATAAAGATCCATTTAAACTAGAATTCTGGTTGATTCACATTGTTGGATCAGACCAGGAGACGTTCAAGGAGTATAAAAAGACCCTATAGGTCACCACGTAGAGTTACATATTCTAAATTTACTAAAAAAACTCCCTGCCACCTCTCTTAAATCTGATCTAACTTAAGCATCAAAGAGGCTACGTCAATCACTCGACTAATGCCCCATAGCGATGATTGTTGTTTTGCAGGAACCTTCAAACTATAGTTGAGAGGAGCGTTGGAGTTAACTTCAGTTAGCAAGTTAGCGCGTGGAACCACGTTCCATGATAATTTAACAACAGCCTATAGGCCACGATCCCTAGTGATCCCCTCGTGCTTTTATACTTTGAAATTAAAGTAACAAACAACCTGCATGTCATGATCTATAGTGATCGCCTTAGCGCTCTTATGCTTTAAAATTAAAGCAATAAACAGGTCGTAGGACATGATCGTTAGTGATCCCCTTAGCGATCTTATGCTTTGAAATTAAAGCAATAAATAGTCCACAAGCTATGATCCCTAGTGATCCCCTCGGCGCTCTTATGCTTTGAAATTAAAGCAATAAATAGCCCATAGGCCACGATCCTTTGTGATCCCTGTTGGTGTTCTTAAGGCTCAAGATCTCTAGTGATCCCTGTTGGTGCTCTTAAGGCTCAAGAAATAATAGGGCCTAACACTTTAGCAAAGCTCAATAAGAACAACAACAAAAATGAATAGTAGTCTACCAAAAATACTAGTTGAAAGCCCCTACAAACTCCTTTGGTAAGGCACACCATCAAGTCCAAACCTATGAATCATTCTAGAGCTATGGCAAGTTAACAATGCCTCTGCACATTCGCTTGGCCAAAAGACCAAAATACCCACATTAACACCAAGTCCCTATGTAGACCAAATTTAATTGCCAAGACCACTACAGCAACCAAACTGACAGCACATACAAATTGAATAAAATAAAATCCACTTATCGACAACATGGAAAGGAAAATGATGAAGCATAGAAGCATAAAAATAAAAACACACATGAAGCGAAGACAAGCATACCAACAATTCAAATAAAAAATAATTGTGCAAATGTTACGAGCCCACAAGCCGGGCTCGATGGCTATCAAATTCAAACTCAAATTGTTCAAGACTTAAATAAATATTAAAGCAAGAGAGAAAGCAAAGAGAGGCGGCCGAGCTCAGGACTGGGCCACTTCATCTTCTTCTATGGCCATAGAAGAAACGTTGGAGTAGGAGGGTTCAGCCACGGGATACCCAAAGATCCTCTCATCATCTTCCCAGGAGCCAAGGGCTTCATAGGGAGGAGCAAGTTGGTCAAGGTCATCTATATGAGCCCTTGGGAACTTAGCGTGCATCGTAGGAAGGAAGGTGATGCGGTAGCTGAGATGATCCTCCTGCTAGTCCTCGCGGGTCTACTTGACCTTTAGCTTATACTTGGCCTTGTGGCGCTCAAATTTTTGCTAAAGGTCACGTAGCGCGGTACCTTTGCCTTTGCTATCAACCTTCCAAAAGAATTCTAGCCCTTTATCCGCCCTTTCCCTCATCGATATAGCCTCATCCCTCTCCTTCTTCGCCTTTTCAGCCTTTGCTTTAGCCACGTCAATAAGACTTTTCAGCCTTTTCTCTTCTACCTCAGCGGTCCTTTCATTTTGGCCAAGGCTATTTTTTACTTCTCCTCCATGGCCCCCACAGTATCGATATGATCTTTGCGTTAGGCTTTCGAGAACTGAAGATCCTTTCACATCTGTACAAGTTCCGCTTCCTGTTTCTTCCCTATCTCGCTTAGCCTGCACGCCGCTTCGTCCGACTCAGCAAACAAGTCTTTCTGCCTTTCAACCTCCTTCAACTTCTTACCACATAAGCTCTCTCTAACTCCCATTGGGCGGTAGTCAATGCCTGAGCCATCCGGTGAGAGGCAGATAAAGCCTTCAACGAGTATCAAGGTTCAGCATATTAGTAAGAATACAAGAAATCTACTAAGATCAAATGCAAAGTAACTTACGAAGAGTGCTTGTTGCTCGACTTAAGCTTCTAGTTCAGCATGACCCATGTCCTTGAAGTGTTCATCCTCACTAGGCAGCTCGGTGAAGTGGTCGATTTATCCAACAATCTCTGGCTTAGTTAAAGCCACTTCGTCCCCATAGACCTTGCGCCATATCTATAGAACAATTAATACAACATCCACATGATAACAAAGAATAGCGGATGGAAAGCATTAAGCAACAACTAAAAGAAAAACAACACAAACAAGAACAAAAATTAAAGAATTCTCATCTAAGGCTTACCAATGGCGGATCAAACATTGCCCACTACAGCTGATCTTCTTTAGAAATCTGGGCCTTCCCACCCTTTGTAGCCTTACCACCAGCTTCGGCCTTGCTTCTAGGCCTCTTTTGACCCCTTTCCCTAATCTCAATACCTTTTAACGGTATTAAGGGGGGCCTCACCTTAGGCAAAGGCCTCTTTGGGATGGGAATCAGGGCTAGCGCCCTTTGAGGAGTGGTCTCAACAATAACCACATCCTCCTCCACCCCCCGTGAAGCCCCCGTAGGTAGAGGATCAATAATCCCTTCATCTAGCAATTGATGAGCCCATACTCCTGTAGCTGCCCCCTCTTCCTTTGGCACCACAACCAATGCAACTTCTATTTGCCCCGCAACTTCAGCATTCGTAGCTACCGCCCCACTCCAACGCTTGTGGGAGTAGCTTCCCTCAATGCCTCGACCCACACCGCAACAACTATAGGTATAATTTATGGTTTCCACTTATTACCTGCCATACCTACAATGAATAAAGAAGAATATATAAATTTTAAGAAGCATCACCATCCTCGGGGGTCAAATCAATATAAAATACACCATCCTCGGGGGTCAAATCAATATAAAATATTGCCCCTTGGTCTATCCAGCAAAAGAGGCTATCAAGGTACCCCAATAAGAATTCTAGCACTCGCTAATGAATGCCAGGATAAATCCCGTTGGAGTATATCAGCCTCCCTTCGTTCCTAAGCATTTAGATCAACCGCCCTTCGCTAAGTGTGGGGATCCTCAGGATTTTGGTTCCATGCAGCATGGAAGGGAAACCTCTCATTGCTCAAAGGTTTCAGCGCCCCTCCTCCATGGTGTCTGGATAGGGGAAGATCCAAACCACTTATCCTTAAAATCCCTAACATGTGACTTCTTCCCCCACAAGCTTTGGCATGGTCTCCCTCGTGCTACTTGTAAAAATAAAAGCCCCTTAGTGCATCATTTGTGGCCTAAAGAAAAGCCAGAACACAATCCTGATGAGCATAAATCCCAAGTTACAACACATCCAAGCTAGGGTCACTAAGACAATCCACGCATTGGGGTGAAGTTGGCCTGGGCATAATGCGAATTCCCGCACTACATCTACCAGGCCATTATCTAGAGGGAAGCAAAATCCCCACTTTACTTATTGAACTAATACGGGGATAAAATCCATTAAAGGCGGATTCCACATAACCTCCCCTTTCTTAGGTCCTTGACCATTAACTCCACGAGCCTCGTCTAGGAGAAGGTTGTAGGTCTCATTGGCCTCTTTCTTCCTTATAGAAGAAGGAGTTTGGCAATTAGTACCCTTGGCCGAAAAAGGGGACAAAGATTCAACCAAAATAAGATGACGGTGAGAAGTAGTGCCGGAACCAATGCCGATCATTTCAAATTCCAATAAAGGGAGGTCTTCACCAATGGTAGTTTGCACCATAGGGTTGCTAAGGGTGGAGTTTTTGTCAGGGGAAGTAGGAGGAAAGGAGTCACTATGAGCCCTAACCTCTTGGCGACGGTGTTGCGAGAGCGAAATCAAAGCGTAGGAATCGGTAGACTCACTCGACATATTTTAAGAAAAATACAAAAATTTGTAGGGAGGGAGTAATAGAAAACAACGTCAAACAAATGAGAAAACTAAGAAAATGTAAACAACTCACCAAGGACTTTGAAGTAAGAGAGATTAGGCAGAACACAAAAAATCGCTGGAAAAAAGCAAGGAGTTAAAAAGAGATAAGGAGATAGGAGAAATCAAAGGAGGTGAAAAAATCTCCTTGGGAGGAAAAGAAGGTAATTATAGATATGCGAAGCATAGCCAATGAGGAGGTTTTCCAAAATACGAAACGCTATCTTGATTAAAATTCAAAATGGTTGCAGTCGGAAGGTCGCATCATTTCCTAACAATCATATTGGTAGCTTAATAGACATCACGTGCGGGAAGGGCACATGTAATTCAATCTCTCAACCATAAAGAGCCTTTACTACACTCGTTGGGGATATACCTGATACCCTGGCCCATCAAGCATTCTTGACACCAAGGCCCATCAAGCCTTCCTGACACCAAAGCCCATCAAGCCTTAAGCCCACATCATCGTCATCGAAGCACTATCACCGCTGAAGCACACCCTTGCCAAAGTATACCACTGCTAAAGTAGTCCCTCCAAGCCTAACACATTACACCTCCACCGCTACTACCTCAACGTTACCCACGCTGAATCACTCCACTAATTCTCTCTCCACTATCACACAAAACAAGTAAAGTCAATCTGTCTAGTGCTCGCTTTAGCGAAAGTCCTCAACAACTGCTGATTCCTTATCAAACCAAGCTTCAATCAACAAATGGTGATCATCAACCTTTAAAGACTTACCAAATAAAGCCTTGGAATCCTAATCAAGTATCAAATGGCTAACAAGGATTAACCAACATTAAAGACACTCCAAATGAAGAAATTAAGGGCTAGAAGACCTGGAAGATCCAAGCCTTATCTCACAATGATCACAAGATGTTTTTAAGAGCTTCATAATGACTAGCTACTTAAAGTTGCCTATAAAATCTTACCAAGATCAATTATGAAGATACAACACAAGATAAAAAGAGCTTAATTGATAATCCCATTTACTATTGATGAAAGTGATCTTAATCTTTTAATACTTCTATGAGAGATTCAGAAACTTTAAGCTAGTAATTCATTGCAATCATATTTAGATTAGCTTAGAAGAAAGAGCATGTAATCTTAAGTGATCAATTGTTCAATCTTCACACTTATTCAATCTTGTGATTGAGAAAACACTACTTGGGTTATATGTAGTGGGGAACTTAGTTAGTGTATTCAAACTTGTAAGAAGGGTACTTTTAAGTGAGAAATAGACTAAGTTGTAAATAGGTTTGGGTTCTACCCATTGGAAAGAATTCTATAGTGGATTAAATCTCAAGATGGAATTAGGGGGAGTAGGTATAGGTTACTAAACAAGGATTAATCGCTTTCTTTGCTTTCTAACTCTAAACCTTTTACTTTATCTCTACTATTGATATCTCTATTAACTGTGCTATTGATACTAACTGTGATATTGTTTTTTATATTGATCTGCTAAGATTTCTTCAATATTGCATGTTTACTCATTGTGCTTATTCGACATTGATTGTTATTGTTCATATGACTGCATAAGTGGGGATGTCAATAGGGCAAGGAATATCCGAAACCCATGGCATCCAAATCGATGGGTTTAAGGAAAAAAACTAAAATTTTTCACTCGCGAGGATGAAAATGGGAAAAATTATACCACCTAATTGGAAAGGTGGGTTGATTTGGGCAGAACCATACCCACCCTGTGGATCCCTGACCCGCCCTCGTCAACTATTTTTTATAAGAAATATATCAGCTATGTTATTTATTTCTTACTCAGTGGATTCTTAAAATATTATTTTAAAGGAAATTTTTTTCACAAGTTATGGTTTACCATATTAATATGGAAACGAACAATGATTGTATATATATTATTTCATTTCTTGAATTTTATTATTGGGCGGGTATTACCTGATACCTACGTGGGTACGGAATTGGTGTGAAAAAAATTCCAAAACACTAAATGGGGAATCTCTGCATCCGAAAAGTATTGGGTACAAAATGGGGGTTACACTATTTGTACCAAACTCGCTCCATTGATATCCCTATGCATAAGTATGTATTAAATACTGTTGATTAGATTCACAATAGTCTTTCATATATTATCTTTCATATCGGTTGTCTGTATTGATATATTTCTATTGCTCTAATCATTTTATGTTGTGATATTGATATTGACTCTCATATTGATATTGATATCTAGCTTCCGCGAAATTTTTTTTACTTACCTATGGTTTACGTATAGTTCAATTCACCCCTCTCTTGAATTACTTGTCCATATCTAAGAGACTAACAGGTGGTATCAAAACTTAGCCCGTTACTATTTGATCAAACAATCAAGAGCCAATGTTCAATATGGCTAGTTCAAGTATGAGAAGTGGTTTCTTTTAAACTCACCGGAAGGGATGTGCCCTACTAGACCACCTTTGTTTATTGATATCTATTATAAATTTTGGAAGAATAGAATGAGAAATTTCATTCAAGCGAATGACTATGGCACTTGGAAAGTAATTGAAAATGATCTCTATAAACCTACCAAGGTTGTTGATGGGGAAACTATTGACAAAATTGATGAAGAGCTTACCGATGATGACTTTAAGAAACTTTAATGTAAAGCATACGCTATTAACATTTTACATTGTGCTTTAAGTGCAATAGAGTACAATAAAATTTCAGGTTTTCAATCTACATAATAAATTTGGAAGAAACTCAAAGTTACTTATGAAGGTATAAACCGAGTCAAAAGAAAGCTAAATCAACCAAAGCATCAAATTGTTCGAGCTGTTTGAAATGAAGGATGGAGAAGGCATTGCTGAGATGAATTATAGATTTACAAACATTGTGAATGAGCTAAAACATCTTGGAAAAGAAATTTCTAAACAAGATCAAGTCAAGAAAAATGTTTAAAGTTTACCAAAGAATTGGGAAGCTAAGAAGCCTACTATTGAAGAAGTTCAGACCTATCAACATACAAATTGGATGAACTGATGGATTCATTGCTGATGCACGAGATCTCAATGAGCAATTTTGTTAACAAAGACAAAGAAAAATCTGATGAAAGGAATCAAAAGTCAATAGTATTGAAAGAAAATGACACTATTGATACTAACAACACTACTTATGATGAAGAAATAACTCTATTTACGAAGCTATTTAAGAAAAGGTGGAAACCAGATCAACTACAAGAAACCATACAAGAGGGTGATTACTCAAAGAATGATTACTCAAGGAATGACAAATCAAAGAGACAAGAATATCCCATGTTTTGAATATCATGAAAGTGGACACATCAAGTCCAATTGTCTAAAACTCAACAAAGATAAGAAGCATAATAAGAAGGCTATGTTTTCCTCTTGGAGTGGCAGTGATCAAGACTCTAGCGGTGATGAAGATGCTGACATCTCAAATGTGTGTTTAGTGGCTATTGAGACTGATGATTCAATAGTTGATGAAGAAATTATTGTTGAAGGATGTATGACTGGTTATTCAACACCACCTGAGAAACCATCCTCTTCGCTAGATGTTGAGGTAAATCCTAATCCTTTAACTCATGAAGAATTAACTACTGTAGTTTATGAAATGTCTATGCACTGTATAAAAAATGTTGAGAAAGTGAAAGCCTTAAGAAAATGATGTGAGGAACTTGAAAATGAAAAAGCTTCACTACATCTTAAGTGAAATATCTATTAGATTATCAAACTTTTCAAGAATGTTCTTTGAAACGTACTATTGAGCAAAATAAATGAGCTTGTGAAAAACCATGAAAAGTTAAACACTGATATTGAGCTATTGAAGAGTATGAAAATTTAGTATCTAAAGTACTCTAATACTAAAAACATGTATTATAGAGGAAACTGAAAGCCGGAAGTCCAAAAATTCAATGAGATGTAGTTTGGATAAAATGGGCATTCTATTATTAAATGTCAAATCAAGAAAGGAACTACTACTAAAAAACTTGTTTGGAGATAAAAAAAAAGCATACTAACCAAATAGGACCCAAATCAGTTTGCATTCCCAAGTCTAACTAGTTGTTTTGTAGTTGGCATGAGGTGCATAGAGGAGTCAACACATTGGTATGTTTAAAGTGCATGCTCAAGGCATATGACGGGTGGTGAAAAAAATTCATCACATTTGAACCAAAACCGAATGGAAGCTTTAGCTTCGGAGATAAAAAGAAGGGCAAAATCGTTAGACATGGAACTATTGGAAAAGGCCTAGCTATTGCAAATGTCTCGCTTGTGAAAGGTTTGAAATATAACTTAATTGAGTGTTTCTCAACTTTGCAATAAAGGTAGAAAAGTTATATTTAAATCTCATGGATGCGCTATTATTGAATCGCTACAGAGAATAATATTATTTTTGCTCCTCATGTTAACAATGTGTTTCCGATTGATTTGAGTAAAAAGTTTTCTAGTGAAATATGCCTTGTGTCTGAAGAAGATGAATCATGGTTATGGCACATTGACTTGGACATGCTAGTATGAATCAAATATTTAAGTTGGTAAGATATAGTCTTGTTGATGGGTTACCAAGTATTAGCTTTGATAAAGACACTTATGTGATGCACAATTAGCTAAACAATCCAAGAAGTCCTTTAATAGTAAAAATGTTATATCTACTTCTAGACCTCTTGAGCTATTGCATCTTGATTTTTTTGGTCAAGTTTAACCTATGAGTTTAGGTGGAAAGAAGTATGCTTCAGTTGTTGTGGATTATTTCTCTCACTATACATGGGTATTGCAACTACACAGTAAAGATGAAAATTTAATCTATAATCTATGTTGTGCAGGAAAATAGTTATTGAGAAAAACTCTAGTATTGTTCACATAAGAAGTAAAAATGGTGGAGAATTCAAAAATCAAATGTTTGATGAATTTTGTGCAGCCCTTCGTATTGATCACAACTTCTCTACACCATGCACTCCTTAATAGAATGGATAAGTGTAAAGAAAGAACTGAAATCTTGTTGAAAAGGCTAAATCAATGTTGAATTAGAATAACCTTCCTAAGTACTTATTGGTAGAAGCTGTCAATACTGCATGGTATATTCTCAATAGGACTTTTGATTAGGCCTAATCTGAAGAAGACTCCATATGAGCTTTGGAAAGGAAGGAAACCAAAGATTTAATACTTTCGTGCCTTTGGTTATATGTGTTTTTATTCTCAATACTAAAGATAGCATTGGAAAATTTGAATCTAAAGTTGATGAAGGTGTATTCCTTGGTTACTCAAACAATAGTAGAGTTTATCATGTCTTCAACAAGAGAACATCTTATGTTAAAGAATCTACTCACGTTGATTTTAATGAGACTAACCCTAAAGTGAAAAAATCTAATGTTGATATTGATTATGCAGATAATACTTTATTAATTAATGGAGTCAGAAAGACTATTAATGTAAAATCAACAAATGATATTGATGGATCAACAATTATTAATAAACCAGATGCTATTGAGCCTAATGATATTGAAGCAACTATTCAACAACATCATAGAATTGAAGAATCTCAGAGTGAAGTTGATAATAGTGGATTCTTACAAGAATTCAAATATCACAAGAATCATTCACCATTAAACATTATTGATAGTGCAACAAATCTAATGATGACAAGAGCTCAACAACAAAGATATTTCGGTAATATGGCTTTTGATGGAACCAAAGTAATTTCTAGAACCCAAGAATGATGAGTATCAGATCTCAGCTATGTAAGTAGAGTTAGAGCAATTTGAAAGGAAAAAAGTTTGGACTTTAGTATTATGAGCATATGACGTTTCGGAGGACCCGCAAAGACACTGCGAGGCGCCGGCCCCGTGAGATGGGGCATGGGGTTTTCGAAAACAATAATTTTGGGCTTTTGGAAAAGTGCATTCGAAGAGAGTGTTTCACTTTGAAAAGTGTGATTTTCAAGCTTAATAAACTTGAGATCAGAACCTCTAGCCTATGGTACTCAGAGACGCCACCCGGATCAGCTATTCTAGGAAATTTCGGTATAGCCAAGATTCGTTAAGCCTAAGCGATACCATAGTTCAGAGATTCGGGGTCTAGGATGAGTTATCTATTTCGTCATCATTTGAGTTAAATTACACTATGATAGAAACCACGTTTATAATATTCGAACTAAACTAGATATTTTCAGTTTAGGTTTATCGCGCATGCATAAAACGGTAAGTAAATTGCGGACAGTAAACACATAGGAAATTAAATGCGCCTATTCTACAGGTTATTAATTACATCATTGGGTTTGGGATTTTACAAATCGCGTAAATACATCGAAATCTAAGGGATACAATCACCTAAAATACATCAATATCTAACGAATATTATATTGGATTTCAAAATTGAAAGTGATACCCGAAGGAAATTAAATCCTAACATACATCTATCCTGCATCCACAAAGGTTAGCATGAGATATGGCACAATATTTGCACATTTGTACCAAGTGTACCAGGTATAGATCGCCCTTGCGGGTTTTCAATCTATCGAACCTTGTCTTAATTTTTACCTAGACCGCCTTTTCAAGTTTTCAGTCTAGCAGACTCATTTCATTTAATTTTTTTAGATGTTTACTTGTGATATTCTACCATTGACATGCAAGCAATCAAAATAAGCATATGCATAAAGATTCAGCAAAAATGACAATTCATTGATGAACTTAATAGGGTTATAAATGTTTCAAATGATTTGACTCTTGCCATTGATTAGCCTTTTCAGGTTTTCTAACCAATGTGGTTCTCTCGATGTCCTATGTTTTGCCTAAGCCACCTTTTTCGGGTTTTCAACCCATCGAACTATTATTTTTGTGCTTTGAAAATAGGCCTTAATTTTTGCTCAACTAACCAAGCGTTAACTGACAGGCTATATACAAATTTATTTTGTTGTTCGTACCACTTTTTATTGATTTATTTCTTTCACCCATGCGTGATAGCAATTGGTTGATTTAGGTAGATTTGGTTTATCGATCTCTGTCCATGTCCACGACTTCATTTGTTGACTCATTCAGCATTTCTGATCGATTGGTTGGTGCTTGCACCACTTTGCTGGCTTGAGGTGTATGTGATGATGGGTCTTGATCATTGGCATTTCCTTCGATGGTGCGATGATTGCCCCACAAATAGTAGTGAGTCGTGTGAAGGAACTGTTGACGTGTTCAACGGTCTGACTCCTTTTTATCTTTAACATTGACTCGTGTTTGATTATCCTACAAATGATGGGGATTCGTGTGATGGATTTGTTGACATGTTTAATGATCCGACTCCTTCTTTGTGGCATTGTGCAGGTTGTTTGTTCCCAACTTGCTTGGTCGACATTTTGGCCTTATTCTAGCTCCGATCCTTTTGATCTATGCTTGAGTCAGTGGACGTTTCATGTTTGGAGATCTTTCCATTGATCGTTCATCTTTGTATGATGAGGCAATTGCTATCACGTGTTGTCTAAGTACATGTATTTATCTCTCACTTTCTCTTAAGAGTCAAATCATTTGAATTTATTGTGGGAAATCCATTTATACCCAAATTAATTTCATGAAATGACGTGTCACATGTGCTAAAAACAACTTTTGCTATACTTAACGGATTTTGATGATCTTTATCATTCCGGAAAGCTCAAGATGTGTAGAATATGTTAATGTAAAGAAAATACCAAACAGATTCGAAATCATACTGAAAATTACAAAAAATAGAATGGTGTGCAAAAATGGCAAAAATCGAAAACAAAACGGGACTTCAAAACAAACAGCATAAAAATGTAAGCACTAAATCTACGAACTCAGAGGCTTACCCATAGTCATGAATCCATGTTCTTCAAGGTCCATGAAGTCTTCCGGGAAGCTCTCCTTGTTTCTTTGATCCGATTTACGGTTTTTTACCAAAGTGAAGGGTAGAGGTGTACACTTTGAGGCAAGGCAGAACTTCCAAGTTATGATTTGTAAAAAAGAGAGGAATAGAGGAGGTAGTAGTCCTTCTTCCTTTAACTTAGGTTTTCTGGTTTCTTCCTTCTAGAAAAATGAGCTCCTCCTTTTCTCCTGAGCTCTCTTTTTTTTCTTCTTTTTACCTCCCTCTTCTTTTGCTGAAAAATCAAGCCTTTATGGGCTCCCTTCAATCCAAAAGTCATCCACTTTCACCCACTCATTTTGTCATTTTCCCATCATTTTCTTCCACCCACTAGTGGTCATTATGGGTTGGCAGCATGTTGATAGAGTGTCTTGGAGAAAAAGTTCGAATTATGGGTGAGGGATGGGTGTTTTTTGTTGAATAATCCAAGATCTTCTTTTTTTGTCTGTCTATAAAGTTGATATCGTTAATGATATCTGTTAATATCGTTAACGATATCGAATAATATTGTTAATGATATCATTTAAAGCAGTAGGCTTTTCTTAGTTTGGGATTTTTAAAGGAAAAATGCCCAAAGACACAAGGCAGATGATTTTCGGGTGATTTCGGGACCTTACAAAATGTGAAAAGGTAACAAGGGAAAAATGACAACTTCATCATCGAACTCGCGAGTCGGGAGTAAAAATCCCATGCTCACAAGTACCTAAACCTAAAGGAAAGTCAATTATAGGTACTAAATGGGCATTTTGAGAATAAACTTGATGAGAAGGGAAATGTTATGAGGAATAAATCTTGCCTTGTTGCACAAGCATATAATTAACAAGAAGGTATTGACTATGGAGAAACATTTTCCCTGGTTGCAAGATTGGAAGCAATTCGGATATTATGAGCTTTAGCAAGCTACAAAGGATTCAAGCTTTATTAAATGGATGTTAAGAGCACTTTCTTGAATAGGCATATTGAGGAAGAAGTATATGTCAAACAACCACTCGGCTTTAAAGATTCAAAACATGAAGATTGGGTGTACATACTTCAAAAGGCACTCTATGGCATGAAACAAGCACCTCGAGCATGGTATGAATGCTTAACTAAATTTCTTTTATCTTGAAGGATGTACTAGAGGTAAAGCCGATACAACACTTTCATTAAATTTGAAGAAAAGAACATTTTGTTAGTATAAATATATGTTGATGATATTAGTTTTTGTGCGTTTAACGAATGTTTGTGTAGAGAGTTTAGTGATCAAATGAAAAGTGAATTTCAGATTTCTATTATGAGTGAACTCAATTTCTTTCTTGGATTACAAATTAAGTAAAGTAGAAATAGAATCTTCATTTCTCAAACCAAATATATTAAGGAGATATTGAAGAATTTGGCAAGATTAGATGCAAGTCAATAGAGACTCAAATGGGTAGTAACCCCACATTGAGTGATGATTAATTAGGCAAAGCCATTAATAGTAAGCTAAATCATGGTATTATTGGATCGCTTTTATATTTTACAGCAAGTAAGCTGGATATTCATTTTTCAATCTACTATTGTGCGTGTTATCAATCTAATCATAAAGAGTCACATTATATTGCTCTTAAGCATATATTGCAATATTTGCATAGTACTGTTGATGCAAGTATTTGGTATCCTAACAATAGCAAGTTCATGCTATTGAGATACATAGATACTGACTTCGAAGGAAATAGATTTGGGAGGAATAGTACTTTAAATACTTGTCAATTTCTTGGAGATTATCTCATGTCATGGCATAGCAAGAAATAAGCTTTAGTAGCTTTATCCACTACTGAGGTAGAATATATTACTGTTTGAAGTTATGTGGCTTAGTTACTTTGGATAAGGCAATAAATAGAGGATTTTGGAATCAATACAGGCACTATAGAAGTTAAATGTGATAATAAATTCTCCAAAAATTTAATTCAACATGGAATAATAAAATATGTCAGCATATGCCACCATTTCATCAGAACACGTTCAAAAGGGAGACATCAAGCTTATTTATGTCCCTCCTGATAATCAGCTAGCTGATATTTTCACAAAGCCATTTCCAAGAGACAAGTATATAGTATTAAGGGAAGCTATTAGAGTAACAAATTCATTATAGGAGGGAAAAGCTTCATAAGGCGGCAACTTTAAATTTTGAAATTCAATATTATATTATAATGCATGCTTATGATTTTATTGTTTGTTTTTTATGGTGTACGTTGATATTGTGACATGTGGCATTTTAGACCTATTAATTAGGCTAGTTTCCAAAACATAATTACTTTACATTAACTACCATTAAGCCACTCACACGCGTTACCCACTAAAGCATGTGATCTATATCACCTCAACTTCTTCACCTGTCTCGTCACTTCAACTCCCTCCTTTCTCTCTCCATGTGACCCACTTCCTTCACACTTCTATATATAAAGAGGTATTATTCCACTCCATCACCATCACATCAAAATTCAATTTCTTTTTAGAAAATCCTAAACGTTTTCTCTCTTAAAAAATCCTTGGCCATTTTTCTCCAAATCACCATGGCAAAAAAGAAAGACCAGGAAAACTTCTAGTCTTGTCGAGTCACCCGCACTTGAGCCTCCTACCTCAAAAGCCAAAACCTCTCTTCTCCTCCCTGAAGCCCTTAATATAACTATTCATAAATTTTTCTTCTTTGATTAGAAGCTTATTAGCATCACCTAACCTTTCTCCTATTGGATTTAGTTCAATAGATGGGAAACCTTCTTCAATATTCAAGAATACATTTATCCTTCAGTTGTCACTGAGTTTTACAAAAATTTAGAGTTAGTGGAGAAAGAGAAAGATGATGCTCTTAAAACTAGTAAGCTTGGAAAGGAGATTTCTCAATAAACTTTTAGATGTTTGAGACTCCGGGTATGTCTTAGGCAAGTTGAAATAGATCTTTCAATACCACCATCAACATACCTGCCTAAACCAAAGGGATTCAAGGAGCTCTATGCTACTAGCCTATAAGAAGAGGAAAGGTTCTATTACTATATCATTTCTAAGTACATAATGCCTCGTAAATTTTCTTTCAATTCTATTGCAAATTTTGATGTTTTCTTGATGTGGCATATTCTCAATACCCAACCTTTAAACCTTTTTGTTCTCATTATTCATCATATACGAAAGAACCACTCTTAGTTGATGTAAGGTAACCTCACTATCCTCATCTGCAAAGAAAAGAATATTGAAATACCTATTGAGTCTCCTAGATTTGAAGATTCTATGATTGATGAATTTACTTTTTATGGACTGAAGAGGATTTCTTCTAAACCTTTTATTGATTCAACTTTGACAAGTGTAGCCACTACTACATTGACCCCTTTAAAATCCATTGATATTGAACTAGATCCAAACTCTACCCAAGTTTCTCTAGAACACGAGCTAAGCAATTCTCCAAAAAGAAACTTGCTTTTGACCTAAACAAAGCCCAGGGAAAACTTCTTGCCACTGTTCTTAGTGATGTTGAGACTGAATGTGAAAATGAAGATGATGTTACTCTATATATTGCCTTAAAATTGAGTAAGATGCCAAATGTCCCTGGCAAGAATTTGTTTATTGGATCTATTGTTGGATCAGGATCGATTGACACTGATATTGACCTAGCTGTTGAAGACCCTATTGCAACCCTACTAAGAACCCTACTGATACTACTAAAACTTCAACCTTGTTGGCCGAGCAATTGTCTGAAAGATGTACAGTTGTTCAGCAAGCTTGTGCTGATATTACTTCCAAGTTGGAAAAGATTAAATTTTTCATGAAGGGCAAGGAAAAGAAGGATCATGAATGTACTCTTAATAATACTAAAAGTTATTACTTAGCCAACCTTGTTCAAGAAATCAATGATAATCCTTTCTCAAAAATGCAATAAATGTTTGTTCTTCTATATGAGATGATATTGTCAAGGCCACTCTTCACTCCATCGTAAGTCTACTGGTGACACGCAATATCACCCCCTTTGTTGACTGTATTGTTGAAGTTCAATTGAATGGTCAAGCCCAACAAAATGAGCCGCAAACTTCCATGAAATTCTTTCCATCGCTAAATGAGTTAGCCATAGTTGTTCACACAAAGCTATTAGATGACTTATCTCAGAATTGGAAGCACAATAAAGAGGCTTGTGAGACCGTTGTTGAGCACTCAAAGAAAATAGAAGCAGTTAGAAGGAGAGTGATGATAGTTGGTGAGAACATGGTATCCTTGAACATAAATTTGAAAGATGTGAAGTCTCTAATGATTCGCTTAGAGACTGCGGTTACACGTAATACTCCCAAGATTGAGAATATTGAAGCGAAGGTTGAAGCTTCTTTGAAAACTAAAAAGGAGGCTAGTTCTGTTCCACTGCTTCTCATAAGCAAATTGACCAATAAAATTGCCAAACCATTTGGGTGGAATTCTTGAGGTGTTGAGGATTTGATGTTTGAGCTGATAAGGAAAGGAGAATTGTCCCAAGATAATCTGCAAGAGTACACTTCTCTACTAGGGGAGTTTTCTCAAAATCACTCTTAAATGATCAGTATTGTGATTGATTTTAACCAAAAAAATAACACGTCTACGTCCTACCTTGAACATTCCACCAATATCTATTGTCAACCCTAGATCCTCTACCATTATTCCTAATCCCTTTAATGTTGACAAAATTAGGGAGAAGGATAGTGACACCAACCCTCCTACACCACGAATAATTTTTTATATTTACCCATGCTACTGATGATGTGATATTGACTCTATCTTGCTTGTTCTGTTTTATGTTTTTCTTTGTTCGATGCATTATCCTAGCTACCTTAGGACTTTTTAAGATTTAGTTGTTCATTAGGAATGACTATAAGTTTTTATGATGTACTACCTTGATTAGTAGCATATCTTCTATTGACGTGTCTTTTCAATAGACATTATCTTTTTAGTTTTATTTTATGATATTGATTACATGCTTTAATCGCTTTATTCTTTTAAGCAACATACCTTTGTGCTTGAACCTTTATCTTCGTGCTCTGATTATGGGGGAGTTCTTAATCTTTCATAATTATTTTATCATTATCAAAATGGGGGAGATTTAGAATCTCAGTTTTAGGATAATTTTATCTTACGTGTTTTGAAGATGATGAATCAATTATCTTAAGGAATAAAGACAAATAATCAAGTTTGTGTCATACATGTTTAATACTTAATTATTTTTTAGCACTGCATATTTATTATAGCCGATGTGCCTAACACAACTTTATTTGCTTGAGTATTATGTAATAAATATTTCATATTTATGTTTAATCCTTTGAATATTTAATTCAAATCATGAGCCAAAATATCTACATAAACCATTTTGAGTTAACTTACAATTGGGATACAAAAAGCATATTTCCATTTATATGTATGTGTGCACATTTTAATGTCTTGAAGAATGTTTTTTACACTTTGGAGAATGTAAAAAGAAGATATTGGAAGCTAAAAAAGAAATCATCACAAAGCTCAACTTTGTTGACTTTGACAAGCTATTGACAGATTACCTTAAATAACAAAAAAACATTACTGAACAAGTTAGTCTGTCTAGTGCCTGTTTTATCAAAGTTCTCAACATTTGCTAATTTCCTACCAAATTAAGCTTCACTCAACCAATGGTGATCATCAACCTTTATAGATATACTAAATAAAGAATTGGACTCCTAATCAAGTACCAAACAGCTAACAAGGATTAACCACATTTGAAGACACTCCTATTGAAGAAATTAATAGTTAGAAGACCTTGAAGATCCAAGCCTTATCTCACAATGATCACACGATGTTTCTAACAGCTTCATGATGGCTAGCTACTTAAAATTGCCTATAAAAGCTTGCCAATATCAGTTATGAAGATACAACACAAGATAATAAGAGCTTAATTGATAGTCTCGTTTGCTATTCAAGAAAGTGAGCTTAATATTTTCATACTTTTAAGAGAGATTTAGAAACATTTAGCTAGTACTTCATTGTAATCATCTTTAGATTAGTTTAGAAGAAAGAGTGTGTAATCTTGAGTGATCAAGTGTTCTTTCTTCATTTTTATTTAATCTTGTGATTGAGAAAGCACAACTTGGGTTATGGGTAGTGAGGAACTTAGTTAATGTATTCAAACTTGTAAGAATGGTACTTTCAAGTGAGAAATAGACTAAGGTGTAATAGATTTGGATTCTACTTATTGGAAAGAATTCTATAGTGGATTAAAGCTCAAGATGGAATCGCGGACTGGAGTAGGCACAAGTTGCTGAACTAGGATAAATCGCTTTGTTTGCTTTCTAACTCTAAATCTTTTACTTTATCTCGTCTATTGATATCCTTGTTAACTGTGATATTGTTTTAATTATTGATATGCTAAGATTTCTTCAATACCCGTCTGTTTACTTATTGTGCTTATCCAACATATGACTGGAAAAGTATGTATTGAATACTGTTAGTCAGATTCACAATAATATTTCATATAATATCTGAGATACTCACTGTTTGCATTGAGATATTTCACGTATTGCTCTGATCATTCTATATTGTGATATTGATAAAGAATTTTTTAATTACCTACCGTTCAATTCACCCCTTGTTGAACTACTTGTACAAATCTAAGGGATAAACAACAACCATATTATTTAAAAAATATACATTAAAATTTGAGTAATCTTATGAAAATTTCATTTTATTATAATTTTTCAAAAATTATTATCATATTTAAATTAAAAAAATATATGCACTTCACAAAAATATCCTAAAATTTATTACTAAGATAAGGTTCATTGTACTTTTATAAAACGGTTACAAATTTTCAGTTCAAAATGTAAAAAATTACTTATTTTACCTTCTTCTACCTTTTACATAACTTTCTAATTAATATATAACGTTCCTATAATATATAGCTTTTCTAAACAATTTTATAACTTCTATACACATTTTTTATTAGTTATTTTGCCAACGCCATATAACATAAAAGTGTTGCAATATATAGAATTAGAGTCAACTTAAGTAATTCATGCCACTTTTGTTATTGTTCGGTGGCAAATTTGGTAACATCTTTTAAAACAGTTAACGAAGATTGTATTTTTTATGGATTTTTTTATTTGCAGTAACACCTTTTAATTGATTTTTATAAAAAGTTGTTGTAAGTCAATTTTTTTTGCATAACATCAACAACTTTTTTGAAGCAAATTTTCTGTATTGGTTGCATTTTGCCATCTGTGATGTAGTGAACCTTAATCCATCACTATGTGAACACTATTAAGTGTTTCAACGCAAAGTCGATGCAAAATTTTGTCATCGACTTAATGTTCTTTGTATTCATCATTTAGTTTTTCAATTTTAATACGAGTCATTTTTTTCTTGTTTCCATTTTGTCTAAATTATAAAATAAGTTAGGGTACGTGCCAAAACAAAAATATATTTTTCGCCAAATTGCATCACTTGTATGTCCTACTCCTCTACCTAATGCTTACAAAAAATACATGGTTGTTTTATTTCTTACAAAAACATTAGTAATCAATGCTTTTCCTTTTAAAACAATAAAATTGATAATGAAATCAAAGAGTAATTAGAGTTTTCACCATATTCAATGGGAAACAATGAAAAGTTTTGAATATAATAAAAAAACCATATTTAGTGATTGAATATTTCTATGGCTCTGTTCTTTTCAACTTATTCAATAGCCAATTCAGTTCATTTCAGTTTAGTTTCAGTTTCAGTTCAGTTTCATTTTCAATTTCTAATCAATTTAAGTTCAGTTTCAATTTCAATTTAATTTCAGTTTATATATTATTGTAAATATTGTCAAAGTAATAGTATATATATAATCATAAATAAAATAAATAGTAAGCAATAAAAATTATTTAAGAACATTATTAATAATATGTTAAAATTTGATTGCTTATTATCGTTAATAACAAATAACTTTGTTTGATAACAAATATATAGATAAAATAAATAATTTATAAAGTATTAAAAAATATACCCATTACAATATAATGAGAAATATTACAATATTATAATTCATTGTTAGGTTAATTTTTCTAATTCAATTCTTAATATTTATTACAAACATAATTACTTTTTTCTCATTTTGTAGTCTTTTTAATTAAAATACATTTGTCTCAAAATAATATTACAAAGTATGATTTTTGTTAATATTAAACAAGTTAAGGATCAAACAGAATATCATAATAAAATTTAATGAAATAAAAGTACAATATTATTAAATTACGAGGTTGTTATTATTGATATAAATAATTACTATTCAATTAAGTTTCGGTATTTTTAATTTCAGAATAATAAGTTTCAGTTTAGTTTCAGTATATTCGATTTCAGTTCAGTTTCAATTCAGTTCAATTCAGTTTCAGTTGGAAAGAACAGAGCCTATAACAGTAATAAGAATTTATTGCCGTTAAGTGATGTAATATGGGCAAAGCTCTGACATGGTAAATGAATAATAAAATAATTAAGTGAGAGTCTCCAGATTTTTTTTATATGTAATGTTCCAATTTAAATTGTTCTAAATATATTTGTGATATTATTGAATTATGAATTTACGATGCTTCCAACATTAATAATTAACGAAGAATCCTATTAAAGAGGTTTGATAGGCTTGGTCGGAGTACCGGTGAAGCCTCTCTGACAACTCAAGTTATGACAAGAGGGGGATGATGGTAATTCAAAAGTACAGTAAGCAGGTGTAGAAAGTACCCCTAGTCCATCTTCAGAAATAGCTTATATAGATGATTTATGGTGTAGTGGTGTAAACCGCCCAAGTCATGGTATAACTGCCGAAATGGTGGCATAACCGCCCAAGTAACAAAACAACTGCCAAGGTAGTGCAACATGGTCATAACCTCCAATTTGCATAATGGGTTGACTGGGCTCTTAGGCTAAATGGGCCTCATGGGCCATGGGCCTTTAAGTGGGTTGTTATCATAAGTCTTCCTAGCCTAAGCTATACTCTTCTAGGTCTAGCACTTGGAAGCTTTTGTCTTGACCGGACTTATGTTGACAAAACTTGTTGGCTCTGTTTTGGACAGAGATTTATCGATCTAACCAAATTTTTCAATCTTGAACAAGATAGGAATTTACCGATCCCATGGAATTTTCTGATCTTGAAGAGGATAGTAATTTACCAATCCCCTAGAATTTACCAATCTTGGAAGCTCAAAATTTGAAACTAGATCGACTTGAATTTTACCGCTTTGTAGAAGACTCTAGTTTTCAGAGTAGTCCCTCCCATGCATGGATCGAGGGCTTACAAGCCTCGAATCATTTGTGACCTAAGCTGAGGTAATGAAATTTCTATCGCTAGAGTGGGCTAGGTTTTAACTTATACAAGGTTTGAAATTTGCAAATTATGCTAGTTAATCAAAATAGTAATTGAACATGCAAAGGTTGCAACGCGGAATTTCAAAACTTAAAATTAACCTAAGGATCTCCTAAGCATACCATGATTGAGATAACATAAGTTAAAACATTCCATAGATGCTTTTAGGTTCATAAAACATGTAAAAGAAATCTAGCATCTATTAAAGCATTACCAGTTGATGTGTGCTTGATCTCTCTTTTGGTAGTGGCGTTCCTTTTGAGCAATTTCAATAGCACAAGCTTCCAAACTAGGAGAGCCTCTATGTCTTGATCCACACAGAACTTCACCAACCAAAACCTTGATGAGGTAGAATCGGTCGATCGACAGCAGCTGCTAGACTACTTGTAAATCAACCCGAAAACCAAACTCGAAAGCTTACTTAAACTTAGAGCCTTCTGAAAGAACTCTTCAATTTATTTAGAGAAACACATGAAGGATCTCGCACAACAAAAGAAGAGGAGAGTAGAAATCAGAGAGAAAACAAGCTGAAAGCTTTTTGGTGTGTGTGAATAATGAGAGGCTTTGAAGCCTAATTTATATGGAAAAAGGGGAAGTGATAGACTCCCCCTAAAACTCTACATGGGATGGGATAAATCCCATCCCATGTCTAGCGGGTTAACCGCGTGAGTTGCCACAAGGCAAGCCCTAGCGGGCTTGCGAGCAAGTCGCACAATTGCTGCCTTGCAGTAGCGCTTGCGGCCTATAATTCGCTAGAGCGTGCGGGTTGCCCCTACATGCTAGTAGCTCACGGGGCAGCCACGTAGTTTACACTTTGAACAACCCATGTTTGGTTTGGGGCCCACTCACAATGGGAAAAATCCCTTTCTTGCTTTGTGCAACCTTTTCCCTATTTTCTCATAATTCCTTTTAATTGTTAATTTGGTTAAACCAATTAATAATTCTTCTCACTTATTTCACAACTTGTATTTTCGGTACAGACCCAGTCCATAGGTTCTTTACATAGTCCGATAAAACCCAAAGTGTGTGACCTCATAGGATCCCAAAGTATAGAGTCGCTTAAACTTGGCTTCTCGTTCGGGAACCTTTAGGCTCAGTGTTCCAAACCGTTATGGAACTCGATAGCTCTAGATGATCAAATGGGCTTTCTAGCAAAGGCGTGAACCCCCGATACTTGGAATGTCATGTGCTTGTAACTTGATCCAGTTTTGTAGTAGTAACCAATACAATACGCTCCTTCCATCAGGTTAAGTATCATCCAGTTTATTGAGCTCGAATTAAGTTTCAGCTCATGTAATAGCCGTAGCTATCCTGGAATTAGACTTGTTTAGGAAGAACACCACTCAGCCATTTTGTATCTTGATCGATTAGAAAACTATTCCATCAATCGTATGCTCTAGTCAAAGGTTTATGAGTGTGTCACTTCAACAAGGGGCTTTATGGTACATCTCCATTATATTACTATATCAGGAGCGATGTGATCATTGCTATACCTATTTTCACCCATATCATCCTAATCACTAGGGTATGAGTAAGTATGACTCAAAGTATAACAACTCCTACATAAGGTAACCGGTATCTCAGGTTTGAGGATACTCATACTGCTACTACAATAAGATATGACACCAACACATGGATATAGTTATTTCCAAGTGTCTGTCTTATAGCGGTTTCCAATGTATTACCCGAATACATTCATGTGTTAACTCAAGATACCACCTTCAGCTCATGAGATCGGCTTCTTAAATCTAATCAAAGGAGTAAGCCTACACATGCTAGTCTATCCACTCCATTGATGTCCAGTATCAATGAAACTACGACTAGGGATATTTAGACTATTTATAGTAACACGTATTTTCAGTTCTCACTCCACATAGCTCTCATTATGCCGTTACACTTTTACACTATGAATTAGTCACATACTTTTTTTCATCAATGCGCATATACATATTAAAACATATATGATACCAGCGAGATACAATAAACAGAAAGCACTGATAAGTAACAAAGATGCCTTGATTATTATTAATAATTCAAAACTGTTTGTACATTATAGCTAATAAAGATATATTACCCTAATTATCTCTAGGACATACATCATGTCTATTAGATTGCACATGCATCATGCGTGACTCTTCACTTTGTCATGCACCACGCAAAACTCTTCATTTTAAAATCCAATTTCATGAGAAGTTATGTTGTGATGATTAAAGCACGGCATCCCACTTATCTTCTCATTTAAATTCACCCCTTTTTCGACAGTGTTCCTCTTCTTGCTTCCTCTTGTATTTTCATGATTTCTTATTTTCTTCAATCTTCGTTTCTCCTCTTGTTCCTATTCCAGAACCATTTTCGTGCTTCGATTAAGTAAGTTTCACTAGTTTCCTTTTGTTCTGTTCCCTTTCTTTCATGACGTAAATCTCCCACAATGGCTCCTAAAATTTTTAGAAATTCATCCTATACCATAGGCAAATCCTCAAGTCGCCCCATCTCTTTAATCATTGTAAATTCTTTTACAGCCGCTATAGAGGGGATGGCCTCAAATTTTAAGCAACCCCGTAACTAATACTCCCTTACTTTACATTGACCCCTCCACTAAGTATTGCCTTAACCTAGTCCTGATAAACCCTAAAACTACCACTAAACCTAAGAATAAAAAGAAGAGGGAAATAGGTCCCCATACTAATGTAAAAGTTTGTTCCTTAATGAAAGAGGAGAGGAATCTTTAAGTTACCCCCGTTATCTCTGACAAGATAGGGTTGCTCACGGTCTTACCCAATGGCAATGAGCGTATAAATACCCCCCCCCCTTTTGGGATGTTTGCAATTTTTGAAAAGCAAGTGGAGTGGGGTTTGCGCCCACCCTTATCGTCCTTTATGTACTCCGTCCTACGCGAATTCAATCTTCCCCAAGACCAAGGACATCCCAACTCTTGGATAGAGCTCACTCTACTTGATAAAATATGCACTGAACTAGGACTTCAGCTATTCTGTCACTAAGCAACTAGGTTGTTTGGTGTACTGGCAAACGCATCAGCTATCCATGCCGAATTGATAGCTAAGTTGGACTCTACCAAGAAGTTTAAAGATCAGTTACTATGGGTTGGGAAGGAGGCCAACACCGAGATGGGGTCCCTATATGATGGGGAAGACTTTCCCTTCCCCATTCATTAGAATAGTAACCCCATAAACCATAACTCGAGGATGAGGGATAGGCGCCTTAACTTCAACTAGCGCCAGACCATATTTGTGTTAGATTAACTTAACCCCACTCTTATTCATTAGAAGAGATTCAAGGAACTTGTTTGGTTCATTATGCCTATTACAAGTTGGATAATGAGATTTTGACTGTAGTTAGGAACCCTTAAGGCCATCCTCGTAAGTCTTCCTTTTTTCCCTTTATTATTAATTTACTTTCCATTTTCCTTTTGCATGAATGGCTGATCAACTTGGTGACATGATGGCTATTCTTACAGAGCTAACATAGACACATTTGGCCAACCCTCCTTCCACTATGGCTCCCACTATAGTAGAGGTGGTAACTGTGAACTAGGTCAGAGTCCAGACCTAACCTCCATGGACCAGCTCCTCCAAGATTTGGAGGAGATGTAAGAGGTAAGCCTACCTTCTAATTCACTGTAAGTGGTGGACATTCCTACCTTTGAAGAGAAGGAAGAGGAAGGGGATAAGGACACTACCACCGAGGAGGTGGTATGGGATGTTGACTTCCCAGAGGTCGGGAAGCAAGCTAGATAGGCTAGGAAGCCTAGGAAGAGTTCTTCTACAGGGAGCAAGATCCCTAAGAGGTCCAAAGTGGATGCAGAGGAGGAAATAGGAGGTTCTCCTCCCTTAGAGAGGAAGGGCAAGGCCTAGGAGCAGGACGATCTCCCCTGCCTCATCAAGGTATTTTTCTAACTTGTACTTTTTTCTAAATTTGCATCCTTTTCATCCTTCCTAACCATTCTTATATATTTTTTTGGTTTTGGCGATGGCTTGAAGACTTTGGTCCTAACACTAACCTCTCCCATTATGGGGTGGTGGATAACTTGTGCTCCTTCTTGGAGCTTCCTACTGAGGGTGCTCACTATGCAGGTTGGGGGTCACTCTTAGTGGCTAAGGCACATGTCTACAACAGTATTAGGGTAAGTTTTCAATACTTGTACTATTTGCTTTATTCTTTCTAGGGTTGGCCTTCTTGTCTAACTTCATAATCATATGCAAAACCTTGTTGAATCTTTTTAGCTTCTCTGACACATGTGCTGGACCAACCATGAGGCCCAGTCCTTGAAAGAACATAAGGCAACCCAAGCTGTGGATTTGGCTTAGTTGAAGGAGGTGATGGGCTCCATGTAGAAGCAATTGCAAGATGTAAAGAAGGCGGTTCAAGAGTGCAAGAAGGAGGCCGAGCTGTTCTCCAAACATCAATCAGGCTTGGAGGATAACAAAGCCGTAGAATCTACTATGACCATTGAGATGGGGAGTCTCATGATCTTCTCATCTGTCAATGCAGAAAGGCTGCTAAAGCCAAGTCATTGCTGAGGCTGACCTTAATACATCTCGTGGGGAGGCCGAGACCTTGGGGGCTAATTTGGAGAAGGTCTAAGAGGAGGCAGCCATCCTTAAAGCATGATTGGAGAAGGCTTGTGCCAGGGTAACAACCACTGAGAAAGCCCTATCCTCTTCTCAGCAAAAATTCAAGCCGGTCAAGCACTACTATCTCCTAGGGGAGGAAGTGATCTTGAATAATTGGAATATGCATCACATCACTTTTTGAGCTAGGTATTTGAAGAAGATTACTGAGAAGTTCCCTTTCACCGACATAGATTATCTTACCTTGATGACTGACCCCAAGGTTGGAGATCCCTTAGAGATCGGGCTTGAAGATGCCCACCTCTTTAAGGACTTGATGCTGAAGCAAGCTTCCAATCTCGCTCCCAAGATACCTATCAAGCCTACTACTTATGAGGTTACTTTAGTGTATTCAGAGTTAGAGGATTTAGAGGAAGTTTGTTTTTAGGCATCTTGTAACCCATTCTTAAGTAATAAAAATCCTATTTCCATTACATAAGCTTTTTAAGCATTGGCCACTTTAGGCGCTCTTATATATTTATTTTTGCCAACCTTAAAGAAAAACCACACTCTTAGGCCTTTTAGATGCTCTCATTTTATTTGTTTTTGCCTTGTTCGTGTATTGGCGTTTAAGACCCTGCTCTTGATATTATTTGGCATCTTTTAGGTGCTCTTCTTTATTCGTTTTTACCTTGGCATTATTTTTTATAGTTGAGGCCATTAGGGTGCTCTTTATTTAGCCTTAGGCTTTAATTTATCATTATATGTTAGGGCAATCAGGCACTCTACTTTAGCCTTTAGCCTTGTTATTTGAACTAGGGCCTATGGATGCTCTTTGAACAGAATGTATTGTGATAAATGTCTTTTTATTTATGAGATAACCAAAGATACATGATAAGTAAATGTGACAATAACGTAATGCAAAATCTACGACCGTCCTAATGAAATGCTCACTAAAACATCAAATATGTATGCAAAACACCTCACCGGAGAAAAATTACCATGCGTAGGTAAACTAGTTACCAGGGTAGAATTTTCGGAGAGCGGTTTCTTTCCATGTTCTTGTTAGGACCTTTCCTTCCATGTCTTAGATCTTGAATGTATTGTGGCTCAGCTTTTGGGTTACTTCAAAGGGTCTTTCTAAATTGATGCCAAATTTCCCTTAACCCACTCTTGCTCTAGAAGCTTCGGTACTACACATGACTAGCTCTCCTTCTTGAAATGATAAGGGTTTAATATTTTTATCAAAAGTCTTTACCACTCATTGTCTATAGGCGGCCATCTAAATGTAGGCTCAGTTTCTTTTTCCCTCAAGGTCGTCAAGGTTCCTTCTCAACGGATCTTCATTGGTAGCTTTTCCAACATAGTTGGCCACTTTCTAGCTTGGGATGCTAATATCAACTGGGATAACAGCTTTGGTCCCATATGTAAGCAGAAATAGGGTTTGCCCCATAGCCATCCTTGGAGTGGTCTGATATGACTATAGTACATTATTTAGCTCCTTCACCCATGAAGACCCGTGTTTCAGTACATAGGTTTTAACACCATCAATGATCATCCAGTTTTTAACCTCGATCATGCCATTACATTGAGGATATGATACTAATGAAAGGTGTAGCTTGATGTGTAATCCTTTGCAATAGGCTCTGAATGGTTCACAGTTGAACTGTGTTCTGTTGTTAGTGATGATTGTATGTGAGATACCAAACCTTGTCATTATATTCTTGTTGAAAACTAGATGACTTGGTTCAATGTGATTGTTACTACCTCTTCGGCTTCTACCCACTTAGAGAAGTGGTCTAGTGCCAAAATGATAAACTTCTTTGAGCCATTGGTAATGGCCATACAATATCCACTCCCCAGATGGAGAACGGCCATGCCAATATAATGACTGTCATGGTAGTTGGTGGTGTTCGGAGATTCTTGGCATAATATTGACAAGCTTGGCACTTCTGGATTATCTTTTTCACATCCCACTCCATGGTCGGCCAAAAATATCCTTGGAGCTGAGCCTTCCTCATGATGGCATCTTTTTTCTCATGGCCACCACAAATTCCTTCATGCATCTCCTTTATCACATATTTAGCATCTTTCTAGCCTATGCATTTTCTCCAAGAGTGGCTCACTAACTTCTAAAACAGCTCATCTCCTCTAACAGCATACTAAAATGACTTTTGAACTACCTTCTGGGCCTTGGCTTCATTGTCTGAAAGTACCCCTTCCTTCAAACAAAATAGAATGAGTGTATACCATTCTGGCTCTTGAGGGTCACTCTCTATAAATAACCTTAGACTAGCTAATTTTTTGTACAGTTAACTAGATAATCACTCCTGGGATTAGCCTTTCTTTCGATAGACTGAAGGCGGCCTTTGCTAGCTTGTATGCCTCGGAATTTTCAAACCGTAATATATGGTGGTCCTCTAACTTGGAGCCTTTACTTCTTATCGACCATCAAATCTTTCACCAGGTCATAGTACTTCCTCATGCTCTCATCCTTAATTGCATAGCCTCCTCCTAATTGGTGTACGACCAGCTTGGAACCACTGCAAACTTTGACTCGGTCCGGCTCAATGGCTAATATTGTTCTCAGAGACTAGATGAATACCTCATATACCACTACATTATTGGTAATTTAAAAGGAGAGGTAGATGGCTTCACTAATTATGATTCCTCACGGTCGTTTATATGGATTTCGACCCTGCCTTATCCATGTGCCAAGCTTCCATCTACATAGATCATCTATGTGAGCACTTGCAATGCTTAGGAATTCAGATTTGGCATTTCTTGTATGAAATTTGCTAGTATTTGCCCTTTCATATCTTTCCTTGGTTCAAAGTAGATATCAAATTTAGATAACTTGACTTCCCACTCCGCTATTCTTCCCAAGGTTTTTATTCTTTGCAATATTTTCTTCAGTCTGAGATTAGTTTGAACCACAATTGGATGGCTTTGGAAGTAATGCCTCAACCTTGGTGACACAATTATCACCGCATAAGATGCCTTTTCCAAGTTAGGGTATCTTATCTCGGCTCCTTTGAGCACTTTGCTCACATAGTACACTAGGAACTACTCCACTCCTTCTCATATTAGTATAACCCCCATGATTTCTTCTCTAGTGCTTAAGTAAAAGTATAGGGGCTCGCTTCTCGTTGACCTACTTAGGAGCGGTGGTGAGGATTGGAATTTCTTCAGGTCTTCAAATACCTTCTCACACTCCTCACTCCATGTGAAATGTTTTGCTCCTTTTATAGACTTGTAGAATGGGAGGCAACGTTTGGCTGAGTAAGAGATAAACCAACCCATTGCATTTATTTTCCCATTGCACTTCTATACTTCATTATAGCTTTTCAATGACCTGAGGTCCAAGATCGCCTTTATTTTGTCTGCATTCACTTTAATACCTTATTGGGACACCAATGATAAGTGTATAATTACACTTATTATCATATTAATTTTACACACTAAACACTATTGTTTAAGTCATTTTTATACTTCATATAAAAGATTTCATGTGGTATGTAGTTGTTTTTTATGCAAATGGAGATACTAGGTAAATCTTGGAAGTAAAATGATCTAAAGTGGAATTCTCGGAAAAAAGAATGAAAAAGGTGCTAAAAGATGTGTGGAACTTAAAGATTTGGCTTAAGATCGAAGCTGTCAAAGATCGGTGAAGTTACAAGGAGAATTCTGAAGAAAAATGCAATTCACGGTCACGACAATCATTCACGATCGTGATTTGTTCTTCTACAAAATAGAAGTCTACCAATCAAAGATTCATGGTCACGACTTGTATATCGCAATCGTGACTTGGACGGTTTTCTAGTTTAATCTTCTTAACTACCAACCGCTAGCTAAGAAAGATCAACCACCATCAACCGCCATCAACTACCAATGAATAGACACCTATCAGAAATCAACCAATCATGAAAAGGTGCCTATCCATTGTGGATTAGATTGAAACTTCTCAACTAATCGCAATGAAGTGAAGCAATCATTCACCAATAAACACAACTCTTCGTATGGATAGACACAACCCTTCTAACTCTATAGATAGGGCTCCAAACCTTACAATTTCATGCAGTGAGATAGAGGGAAAATATTAGAGTTCATGAGAGAAATATAATGTGTGGATACATAGAGAATTCGCTACGTTCATAAGTGTTAGCGAGAAAATGTTTAAGTGATTCGAATCCTTGTTTCGATCACTAGATTTCTCTATATTCTCGAGCGATTGTTGTATAAGTGTACTTGCAAATCACTTATCAATAAAAGTTTTCGTT